>JAMKCH010002142.1:0-95064 GCA_023653785.1 Ophioderma brevispina | reverse complement strand
TCGACTCCCTCTTAAAACACTTTGCAGGTGGATTTTTTGTTTCAAACTGGTCTTGGTGGGGTACATAAACACTACCTACAACAAAACTAAAAAATAAATTTCGATTGTCCCGAGCACATGGGCCGTTCCAAAAACGCACGGCAATTTATAACTCGCACAAATTTCCCCGCCGAAAAATGGAAACCATGGCTCAATAATAGGACACATAAAATAACATTACATTGCTGAAATACAAATTTTTCAAAAAATTTAATTTTTGTTCAACACAATATGCGCAACTGATATATTAGGGCAATTGCATAAAATGTTGGTTCAAACTAATTTAAGCCCACGAAAGGGCCGGGTCCACATGGACACCTCTCACTGTACTTTGAACCCCACGTTCCGCCTTGCTAAAACCCCCTTTTCTGGTACCATATTATATTGTCAATGGGCCTTTTTGCCGCTCCCTTAAACATGCAAAAACTAACATCCACCGGGGTATATTAACACTTAGTGACAATGGGGGGGGGGGGTTTTCCTAGGGACCCCTAAATAAATTTGTTGTCGGCTCTGGTCCGCTTTAACGCGTGGGATTTTTTGCGCCAAATGTTTTGTAATTGTCTTGACTTTTAAATGCCGCTTCTTTTCATACCAACATAATTAAAATTGCCATGCCGCTAATGAGTTAATTAGTGGGGGTCCCATGGAACCCCCCCCCCCCCCTGGGGCACTACAACGGAAGTCATTTCAGAATATTTTTAAAAATAAGAATAAGAACCCAAGAACCAAAGCAATTTTTGTTTTGCTGATATAAGTTTCACACATACATGTAAGTAAACCAATTATTTTGTTTTTTTTAGTACCATTAAAAAAAATGTAACCCTTTTTGTGCTGAAAACAAAACAATTTTTCACATGGATGTTGCCAAACCGTTACTAGTCACAAACTCTTTGGGAAAATGGACGTGCATTTTGCAACAACCATAAAAAATCCAGGATTCTCCCTAAACTGCTTATTTTGTTTAAAATTATATGTAATTTGGGTATTCTAGAATGATCTCACATAAAATAAGTTTTTCAAAATGTTTGGTGATAAGCGCAAGCGGCTCATTTGATTTTCCGGCTTTTTTCCCAATTTTTCGCGTTTTTTGAAAACAATTTTTTGCCCCCTAATTGCAGCCAAATCAAAATTTCCATTTTTTGTTGCCGATATTGGGTTGTCTTATGACCCTTCAATGTGGATAAATGTCAATGCAAAATTCGCCTCGGGAAAGGTGGTTTCCTAGGGGGTGTTCCCATGGAAACCCCCTTGGGCACCCAACGGGAGTGAAAACCCTTGGTCACTTAAGTGTTTTTAAAGGCACAGGATGAATCCCAAAGTGGCGGGCTTGATGGAGGATAGATGGGGGATGGCACCCCCCCTTTCGGGAGAGAAGTATCAACACGCCTAATACGACACAGGAATACCACAGGCACTTGATTTGGTACCATTGGACCATACACATCAAGCCGAAAAAGACGTTGTTTAGGCGCAATTCACGAGGAACTACGATTTGTTTTTGACACCCAATAATATTAAAAAATAAAAAAAAAAACAAATTATCATCGGTGTGACAATTTCAAAAGTTGTACATTTAAAGACAAAACTGTACAAAATCTCCTGAATAAACCGTTAAAAATCACGCGGTAATTCGATGATGTCATATGCATAAAAAAAGCCACTCATCGGCTTCAGAGCCATCACAGCCTTGTTATTCATAACAAGTACCCAACGATTCCGACCCCACCGCCAATTCGGCCGAATCCAATTTCGGGCCCCACAAGATCAAACGACGATGCGCACCCTCGGGACAATTCAACCTCTTTTGGGACTCTTCTACCTTCTGTTATTATTAGAATAAATTTATAGTTATAAACTCACCTATAATTCAATAAAAGGCAAATGGAGTAGATAAAATAGTATACGCTAGACGCTGGAAGTGGGGACACCGCTACATAATTCCCCCAATCAAGAACAAAATCTGGCAACATACTGCGCGTCAAACAAAATCTAACGTACATGGCCCTACATCTGCTTTTACTTCAACTCAAAAATGGACTTATTTGGTTTTTTGAGACTCCTTTAAATTTCAACGGTCCCGCTAACCGCAAATTAGTACAAAAACATCTTAATTTGTCCCACGTCAATTAGAAACAAAATTTTGGTGGCAGAAAAGTAGAGAAAGTTTAAGTTCATAATTTTAATCTACCATGACATAAATTATTTTTTATGAAGCCGTTTAAAAGTAATATGACAAAATCCTATCAAGAGTACCAAATGAGATAATTAATTGTTTTTTGTTGCATATTTTTGACACATTTATAATTACCAAATGATAAAATACCTATTTTATGACAATATAATTTTTAAGAAGACAAAAACCATAAGCGCGGCAATAATTGCTTTTATAAAGTGATATAGAAATGTGAACTTTTTCGGTTTTACAAGCACGTGAAAAGCAAAAAAAAAAAAAACAAAAAACACAACACACAGGTTAGGCTTAAGTGTTCTGCTAACCCCGTTGATATTTTGTTTTATCAGCGGTGGCTATGCTATGGCAATCTACATTAATTTCGCAGCACCATTGTTTTTTTTTTTTAGATCCCTTCTGTTTTTATTCTTTTCTAACGTATAAAGTGCACATTGATCCAAGGATAGAGGGCAGATATTTTTTTTACTTACACCATATGAAGGGTCATAAGCCAACACTAAATCAAGTTTGTTTCCCAGTATTCCAAAAATCTAAAATGCGTTTTTTATTTTTTTAAAGATTTCCCCAGAAATGCTCAATCAATCAAATGGCAAGTAAAAAAGTATGCAAATCATGATTTTACTGTCAGCTGCTTAGTTTATCAAAGATTAGCGATTTGGGTCAGCATACACAAGTTTTTTAATAAGTTTTTCTATTTCTGAGGATTACGAAAGGCTAAAAAGTGCAAATTTTCTCAGTAAATCAAAATTTAAAAAACGCGGTAAAGTGGCTCCAAAATCAAATGCGAGCGGCCTACTGGAACAACTTGTTTTTTTCTTTTTCTTTTCTTTTTTTTTGCCCTACTGAACAACAATACTTGCAATTAAAATCGAAATTAAAAAAGAGCTTTTCAAATTTTTGATGGGTGGAAACGTACATTTTAATTTTTGTCAAAATGTCATTTCGTACCGCCGCTTGCACAAATATGAAATACTTTTAAACTAATTTTTAGTTATTTGTCCAAATCCCACGATGCACATTATAACATATTAGAAGAAATATGGCTGAGTTTTTTATCTGTCATAAATTATTGTAAATAAGTACAAATAGTCCCCTTGTGGGTTTCCCGGTGGTTTAAGAATTTTATTTTCACCCCCTGACCATGCAATGGGTAGGGGGGGGGTTTCTGGTCCTGGAGGCCAAACCTAATTATCTCATTATTAACTCACATCGATGTCTATGTTTTTTTTAGATGTACTAAACGGGAAGTGAGATCCCTTGTAGTACGTTAAAATATTCCCGAAAATCATAAAATAATATTTCCAGAAAAACCGTGCCTCATTTTTTTTTGGAGTAGAAAAAGCTATACCCACATTTCTAATGAATTTCACTTGCAATAAATACGTAAACCCATCTTTCAAAATCTTGTCATTTTAGCAATGTTTTGAATTCCAGTTTTCAAAAAATTGAACGCATATATGAATTGAGTTCTCATAAAAAAACCCATGTCTAAGGTTATCACAAGGAGAAAAACGACCCATGTGCATGATTTCCTTACTAACACCTGTTGGTTTGGTTTTCTGTGGCATAAAACTAGAGGTTATTTCTGAGGAGTGGAAAACGATGCAGGCACGTTTTTCAGCTGGAATGTATGACAAGAAAAATATGACTTGGACTCCCAAGAAAAAAGAGGCCTGGAGCAATAGATTATTTGCGGCAAATAAGTCTGAAGAATACTGCATTTTAGCAGCTGGACCATTTTTTTGTAGGTTCTATATTCCTTCATTTGGAAACACTGTTATGGCACTATAATTATTTGTGTGTAATGAGGGTGTAAATCCAGATATGCCAACTATCCCGCTTCTGCGGAGAACTTCCCGTTTTGCTACCAAATCTCCCGATTTTCGTTTATTTTAAGGAAATAAAATAATAAACATAGAGAACAATAAAGTTAAGGAAAGAGGGCCATATCTTTTCAGAGTGAATAAAAGCACATAGATGTGAAAGATTTTCAATTATCAAGCCCTGTTAACTGGGTTTCCGCCATCGTTTTTTCTCCCTACTTTCGATAGTCACTCACATTAATAGTTTGATTTAACCATTTAAACGCTGTAAATGCTAAATGTCTTCTGAGGTATTTTAGTTTTCCTCCTTAAAGGTGCATTTCGTGATCCTAAGCACATTTCAGTTTTGTTGACCACTTCAACACTTCACTATAAATCGTCAGAAAAGGTTATTTCCAAAATCGGTTGATGTCGAGGTTGCGTTTTGAGCTAGGAGTGAATTATGGTTCGCCGCGGCCCCATGACCACTGTGTGTTGTACTTGCTGTCCGTTTACGACAGAAAATTACAAAACTAACAATTTCTCCTGGGTAGAATCGAATTTGCACGTAAATTAGGCACACATACTATACTTGGACCAATCGGTTCAGATATAAAAAATCTCAATACCGTTTGAGGTAAACCGGGGGACGAGGCTGTGGGATCACGAAATGCCCCTTTACTGTCAATGGACGGTGTAAAGGGATAAACCAACAAAAATGTAGTATTGTTTTATAGCGTGTTTTGTTTTTGAAGTTTTTCAAGCTTAAAAAGTGGTAAGGCCCCCCCCCCTTGATACTTTCCATGTACTTTAAAAAATACACTATACGGACTAAGTTTATACAGACGGTCTTAATTGGCTGTCAGACGGGCGACGCTCTTCCATTTTTCTGGAAAATCTTATTTTAAAAGCTCTATCTCACATGAAAATACGGAAGCCATCTTTGTTGTGCACACAATTTTTGGGGAAAGGTCAACTCTTTTAAAAATCTGAAATCTTGGCACCCTTGCTACACACCTCCATTTTCAAACGTTCTGTACCTGGTGTTCGTTTAATCATTATTTTCGAGTTTTAAAATTCTTTGATCGGAAGTTGTGAGACCATTCTCGCAAATAAATAAGGTTTTTTAAAAAATTTCCTTCACCCCATTCTAAAACTTTGACAATGTTATGCCCTACAACCAAAAGATTTTGTATGCACAATCACACATTTCTGGTTCCCAGAATATAATAAAAGATTTTGTTTTAGAAAAAACTGCATGACGTCAACCCGGTATGGGGCGGAAAGTCGGGAGGCTGGCGCAGTCCCGCCATCATGTCATCCGCTATCAGAGACGCGCTATCATCATGCCATAAAGCCGTTCTTGGCCAATCTGCAATAATTAGTCCAAAATCATTGGCGTAGCTACCGAGGAAGTGGCATGGGAGTACCCTCCCAGCGACACTTTCAGAGAATAAAAGTTGCGTGCAAACGTAATAAAATGGCTGTTAAACACATTTATATTCATTTGTGATACTAACTGTTAGCAGGTTTAGTAACATTAAATCCTAAATTGATTTCACCTCTTCCCCTCCCCTTAGGCCTAGTGGTCAGATTTGTGTTCACATTTACACGGAGCTGAAAAATCTTCACCTACCCCTCTTCACACCATGCACCCCAAAAAATTCTACTACCCCATTTCCAAATTTAAGACCGTATTACAAATGCAATGCCAAATAAGTCTGGTGAGTAATACGGTTGTTTTATGGTAGGGCAACTTTCAGTTTCCTAGATAACATAGTTAATCTTTTTTACCTCAATTTGGTTTTAAACGAATCACAGTTAACATCTTCTTTGTGTTATTTATCAAGCTAAAAAGTAAAATCTTACGTAACTCTCGCTCCATAATAGGCGTTTCTTTAATAAGATTATCATTTTTTCGGTAAAACGACGCTATCCTGGCCGCCCCCTCCCCCTGGTTATTACGTTTACGTGTGCGGGTGCTCCTTTGAAAACTGGACTTTCTTATCGTACAGTTAGTTTTTTATTCGACACATAGCGCTGTTGATGTTGTGCATTAAACGTCCCAATTTACGCTAAAATGTGCAACTTTCACAATTGCAAAACCCCGGGAGTTTCACCGGTATGTAATCTAGTTTCTATTACTGACAACGGATCTTAGTTCCCTCATATTGCATATAATTGTTTTTCGGAACGTTTATAATCGATGTGCTTGTTTCCAATTGTCCCAATGGGGATAGCTGTGTCCTGGCCGCTTTTCGAAAATGGAGTACCAATCTCCTACATTACGTCAAAATGAAATAAGTTCGTGTCAGCAACACTGTCATATTTCCTAGAACAACATATGTAGGGGAAAATTGTTAATTTTTTCACCAACAAAGTTAGAATATCCGATTTTCCATACAGTTTTTTTTCTGAACTTGATTGGAATGACTATGTTATCTTACTTCAGATCGTTTTAAAAGAATTCTTCATTACTTTTTTGAGGCAATTAACGTTCGAAATATCAATTTTCACACGATATTCCAGTATGTTTCATACTCCTTCTCAACTCATTGGATTACGTCCATTAGGGGCTCTTGTACTTATTTTGATACAATGGAAAGAAAAGACCTCTAAGCTATCCTCTGGTGCTTTATAGGAATCGGATGTTCATTAAAGAAGATCACTTAGAACCCCCCCCCCCCCCCTTTCACGTAGACCTATGGGAACAGTCATGTTTGAATAGCACGTGGCTGGCATGATATCGTGTGTTTTCGTCGTTGGTGTCCATCTGACCGATTATTGGTCTTGCATTGAATTCCTGGCCTCGCATTGCCTCCTACTTGGTCAAGGTATAAGAGCGCTCTTTTTAAAGAACAACTTAAGAAAGTTGTAACCGAACCCGACGTCAGTGTGTGGGAGAGGTGTGACCTCTTCCTGGCCTGGGTCTTTTAACATCATGGTGTATTATGTCATAATACCTAGGCCACGTGCCTGGGGGGGGGGCTTATGCTACCCCGAATATGTTTTTAGATGTTTTTACTCTACTCGTTCAATCAATTCCAAAGATTTGTAACCGTTTTTTGGTAATTGCCTAACTTAGTAATGCGCTTCTTTTCATAAAAATTACTAAAATAGATAATTAGTTGGTCCCGTACCCCCCTCCGTCAACTATGGGAGTAGTGTTTTTAAATATATAAATTAACAAAGCCTGCTGCCCTCCTGCCTTATGTCAGTAATATGCATGAAATAAAATATATAATCAGAAAAAATTAACCACCCTTTATTGCTGAAAAATAAGCAATTTCACATCATTGCACAACTGTAAGCCTTTTCTATATCTCACCGATGGCAGATTGCAAAATGTCACAAAAATACAACACAATACAAATGGTAATGCTTGTGCTAAAAAAAGGGGGGGGGTGCATGGGAACCCATGAAATCTGCTAGTCTACAACCCCATGACCTTTCCACCATATCTATCGTAACGGTAACATCAGTTGGACTGTGTGGTAGGCTTATCAAGCACAAAGTAAATTCCCTCAAAATTGCCGAAAAAATGATAAGTTCTTCTACTGTATGGGTAATAACATTAGTTGTTCAATGATATTGAGAATATGTTTGGCTTATATAGGAACACAACCATTATCTACTTTTGATACAATATGCATGCATGTGAATAACATCAGTGAGGCTAGGACCCGGGGGCACACCCACTTTGGAGGGACTCGTAATGTAAAGACTGTTAAAACCCCTATTTTTAGCAAAGTTTCATCCAAATACCCCATTTTTTGACTGACCCACAGACCCCCATATTTTTTTTGAAAATTTTACCACTGTCACCCAAAAATACGTATTTTTTAGAAAATTTGACAAAATTTTCACCCAAAGATTTTTTTTTAATTTAGCAAATTTGCCACCCGAAACCACCTGTTTTTGACAAATTTGGGGGCTGCCTCTCCACCCAATGACCCCATTGGGTTGCATATCATCTGTCGCCGAATGCCCCTATGTTTGGGGGGGGGAAGCACCAGCCTTGTACCCATATCCATTTCATATGTGAGTGCCCTCTCGGGGGGGCTAGCACTCGCGCACGCGTTTTTTTTTAGCATAACCAACCTCACTAAATAACCTCGTATTCACCGGCGACGTTCATGGTCGATCGATTGATTGCTATCATATTATAATATTTGTAGTCAGGCCCGTATCCAGGAAAATTTATTTGGGGTGTGGATTTGCATGAAGTGGACCTTTCGCGAAGGGGCACAATTTCGGCTTGGCTCGTTGCGCTCGCCGGTTGCCCAATTTTTTAACCGTCGCCTGCAAAATCTGAAGAGCGTGTGGGGGGGAGGGGGTTGGAAGGAAATGGACATAGGCGTTGACAACCACAAGAGTTATAATAATAGTAATAATGCGTACTGGGTATTTATTCATATATCATGCAGCACAACCCTTAAAACGACAGCTTTTAGATTAGACAAGCAGCAAACTTCAACATGACAAAGCGGACCTTCAGCATGATAAATGATATAGCAGACCTTTGTCATTGGGGGAGTGCGTCGCAACCCCCTGGCTGCGGCCCTGATTGTAGTAAGCAGTACTAGTATAAACTATGGATTCAAGTATAACAAAGCAACGCCTTTCTACCAAATCGGTTGTAAAGCAATGGGTATTTCATTAAGACTACAGATAGAAAGGTTGCTGGTTCAATTCCCCGTTAAATCTTTCTTTGATTTAATCAGTTTCAATATTTTTAGAGTAAGAGAATTTAGAATCAACTATAACGTCGCCCACATCACATACTGTCTTATCTGACATTTTTGACATTTTTGAGATATTTGGTCTGTGGATGTATATTGTTTAGTACTACAAATACACCAAATTACAGAAGTGGGTGTGCCCTAATTACTGAGATATTAATTAGGCCTATGTGTCTTAATTATGATTATTTAAAAATATCGCATTTCACATACAGATTTATCTGGCCAATTCGGCATACGGAATTTCACATGCTGTCTATCGTCGTCCTATCTACCGTGCGGCGTTCGCCTCACATGAAACGTGTTTTTCACATACTGTCTTATCTTTGTCCTATCAACATTATAGCGTCCTCTTCCACAGGGAAACGCATTTCACATACTGTCCTTATCTTCTCCTATCTAAGTGCGATGCGTTCTCCTGTCACATAAAACGATTTTCACATACTTCTTATCTGCGTCTCATCCGCAAAATCGGGAGCAGAAATCAATATCGAATGTCACATGAGATCTTATGACTTTGGAGACATATTAGAGTATACAACATGATATAATCTTTTAAAATGAACGTTAAAAACCAAGTTTAAAGTCTCTTCAAAGGTATTATTTGCCATAAAATATTATACACGGCTAAATGTTGGTAGAACAGAAAGAAGTTTTTTTTTGTGCGCCCGAAAGGATCTTCAATAGCCAATTTTTCTCTCGAACGGTGTTTCGTCAGATAAGACAGTATGATGTGGGCGACGATCAAATCGGCGGAACAAAACACGTGCAGTATTGTGGTATACTGGCGTAAATGTAATAAAATGGCGCATAATGGTAATAATATTTAATTACGATATGTGCCAATTTTATTACATTAACCTGTTTTCTTTACACACAGCACGCAAAATTTATTACATTACGGCGGCACTTGTTTAACCGAAATAGATTGGTGTTATTTATTGTTCGTGTAATGTTAATAATCGACGCGTAATGTAATAAAATTTCCTGCGCCACGTAATGGAATAATCGGACGCGTATGTAATGAAATTTCGCGGCGTGTATGTAATAAAACTGTCATGTAATAACCATTGGCCTCGTTGTAATAATATTTTATTACAATACGCGGCAATTTTATTACATTACCTGTTTTTATTAGCACACCACGGCAAAAATTTTAGTACTAATAACACGTCACGTTGTTACGCGAAATATATGTGTTATGTTTATTTTTGTGTCATGGTATAATCGACACGTATGTAATAACTTCTGCCGTGTAATGTAATAAAAACTGGTAAGGTAATAAAAATGCCGCGTAATGTAATAATATTTTATTATATTACGCGCAATTTTATCCGAAAATAAATATCGACCGCTATAGTCCGAACAAATTAAATAAGGTCCTCGATTCCGAAATTAGAGAGGTTCCGCTTTGCAGGACCTTTTGCACATTGGTTACAGTGGGCCATTCCATATTCGGACTAGCGGACCTGTTAATGACTAGGAAATAGCAGACATTTGGTTGCATATTTCGGAATAGCAAAAACCCAGTGGTGTAACCAGAACTTTGCAAAGGGGGGTGGGGGGGCCGACGGTTGCCGGAGACATTTGTTCTGAGGGGGTGATAATTTACTGTCATTTCCATAGCCACGTACAACTGTCAGGTTCAATTGCGGGGGGGGGGGCCTCAGCTTCTGCGCAGGGGCTCGAAGCCCCTGGATTATTTTCCCCTTAATTCGAGCACTTTCCCACCTGCCTTCCCCCACCCCCCACCGGTTGGTACGTCCCTGCTAAGCCCTAACCATAATACTCAGGGGTACATATGGAGGCGCCATGCCCTCCCACCAACCATTGCAGGACCAAAGGAAAACACCGCTGGACAGTTAAATTGTTATAAGATAGGTTAAAGACATCGTGCGATATGTTTCAGAACCATAGCTAAGCCAAGGCAAAGAATGGGGAAAAGACACTTAAGAGCTAGTTTTAAGCCAATGCGATGCGGGCTAGTAGTTGTACCGTTGTCCCTTTCCCATCCCCAAACACCAGGGGGGGTGGGGCCGTGGGGGGTCACCCAGACATAGGCATCCCAGTTAATACATGTCATGTCTATCATATCAAGTTTATTTCCAAGACATATCAAAATTTACAAATAAAAGGACAGTGACAAGGAGTGAGGCAGTCGAAAGGCCAATGAGGACCGATAAGAGACTACCCCCTGAGCAAAATAAGTTACCAACAAAAAACCACATTAAAATGGACGCTAGACTGACAAACTTGACCATACAACACAAGTGAATGCCCCAATATTACTCGTTTCATAACGTGAAAGTAAGTATTCTTTCAGTGTATGCGTAAATGTTTGACGGATAGTGCTTATTTTATGTAGGTTTCTTATAGAGAATTCCATAAAGTGGGACAGTAGAGAGTTCCACAAAAAAATCCAAAGGTTGATTAAGGTTGATAGGATGAAGGGCACCCCAACGAACTCAGGGGCGGTTGCTTCCTTAGTAAACCAAAATGGACTAAGTTACACAGAGAGCCGAGACATCCCCAAGAGTAAGCGGCAAGAGTAATAAATTCGCTCAAATACTGACGGACAGACAAAAGGCGATACGAACCGACGGAACGCCACACACATGTGCGCCGAAAAGACCGACGGACACAACACACGAACACACCACACACACACACACAGGAACCCTCTCACACAAACACAACAACACACACACACACACACAAAGTCGCAAAATCTCAGGAGTAAATCGGCATGCTAAGTCAAACTAATACAAACAAAAAATGCCCTGTGATACATAACGCGTTAATTTTTATTACATTACGCGTCAATTTTTTTTATACATACACGAACATTTTAGTACATTACTGCTCAATTAGTTTTATTACATTACGGTCAATTTGACGTACATTACGCGTGTTTTAAATAACACGCTGTCAAAATATATTAACATTACGCCGTCGTTATTACAATACACGAAATTATTACATAAACACGGGTGTAAAAATTTCCTGCTAGGATTCGAAAAACGTCAGGCCCACAATTAGTATACAGTTTTACATACACAGGCTATTTTTGTGGAGAAGAAAGCAGTTGGTAAAGCATTACTTATTTTGAATGTTTTTTCTGCCACAAAATCAAATGCCTACGATCACCAAATTGGTCGGAAGAAGCAAGTGATATGACCTAAGCCCCATATTAAGTTGTTCTCCAATTGGGGTGATCGAAAACTCTGTGGGTTCTATTAAAGAAAAAGGGAAATTCTTTGAAAATCTATAATTCAATTTTTTGTCATACGCTGCACTAGGACAAGGGGCACATCAGATAATCCACGACCGTGGTGGTAGGAAAGCTTGGGGCAGGTTTCATATGTGGTGTCTTTGATTCGGTGAGGGTCATAGGGGCCCTTATAAAGGGGCATCTTTGATGATAAACTATAAATTTTGTTCTCTATTGACACAAATCAAAGCCAACACCAAAAGACAGATGTGGAATAACCACTGACCCATGCCATTTGAGGCTGTGCTTTCCCTCCAATTGTGGTGGAAAAGGTCATGCGGGTCGAGTAAAGGGGGACCATTCTTTGAAAATGTTGTAATCTTCAGCCTCATATCAATTTAAAATCTCATACAATCTTGATCAGAAGAAGAACCACTGCCTCAAGCTAGGGCAGTTTGCAATCTGGAGTAGTAACATAAGGTGGATATAAGTTTTGTTAAAAAAAACTGGAATTTCAGTGACCTTGACGATGATTTTGGTTAGGGATGATGAAACTGGTGGGTTGTGGTTGTGGTCAACATTCAGTACCAAAAATGTTTGAAGTTCATTGCAAGGTCATCTGTAAGGTTCATCAAGGTCAAATTTAAGGTCAAAAACTACAAATGCTTGTATGGTCATGGCTGTGTGTGTGTAGTGGAATATGTCATACCACAAACTTTTCAAAGTCATTTGGGGGTATCCAAGGTCAAACAAATACCAAATCATATGGTCGTGAAACTGGTTCATGAGTAAACAGTGTGCTGAAAATGTGGAAGGTCATTTAAGGGTCACTTCTATCGTGCTCATTCCATCGCCAAGCTAAGCCAGACACCCAGAAGC
Organism: Ophioderma brevispina; assembly: GCA_023653785.1. Classification (NCBI taxonomy): domain Eukaryota; kingdom Metazoa; phylum Echinodermata; class Ophiuroidea; order Amphilepidida; family Ophiodermatidae; genus Ophioderma; species Ophioderma brevispina. The sequence continues at coordinate 82,197 of JAMKCH010002142.1, read as the reverse complement.
CTAGCTTAACAATAGCAACAAAAACAGGTGACACCCGTGGTCGAGAACGGAATTGTGTTTAAAATGAGGTGCGGTGGTGGTGTATTCATGTTTTGCGGAAATATTTTTGAATGAGAGGAAACATAAAAAAATAGATAGAAAACTCTACTTAGCATCTTGCAGATAATTTCTAAATTTGACTCGACATATGGATACCGTATTGTTGAAGATAATTTAAGGTTGTGAGTTACCTTCCAATATTACTAATATGGTTTCTTAGTATTTCTAAAAAAATCGAGGGATAATATACAGCCGATCATTGGTCCTGAAAGGGGGACTATTATTCAGCCTCAGTACACAATCCTCTTACACAAAATGCATGATAGCATTTCTGGAATGGTAGCTATACCAGGGTAGGCGGGCAATACCAGGATTACACAGCGGGTCAAAATTTTTAAATGATCCGGCACCCACCGAAAAGTACTGCCAATCATTGTCCAACCATTAAGGATTCCAAAAAGGTATAGTTTGACAATCTACAACCCAAAGTTTGGAGCGAAGGGTTTTTAAAACAGCAAAACAACATGTCCAAAAGGTTTAAATTTCAGTTTTGTGCAGGGGGGCAATTTTTAAGTACTCCAATTGGTTAAAAGTTGTGCAAATGATTGATGGATCTCATAGGATTAATATAAAGGATAGGTTTTGAGGGTTAAAGGCTTACTTACAAACGGTCAAGCCCATTGAATACCAATGGCCATAGACCTCTTGTTGCCCCCCTTAAATTCGGTAACTAGATTTTAGATAGTCCAAATCTTTCCTATTTAAATATGAGCTTGATGAGCATCTATAGTCTTATAGAAATATAATTGTTAGGCTTGCGGGTGAGCATCTTCTTTGCAATTTAAAAAAAAAATGTTGTTGTTGTATGTTGTTTACCCCCCAGACCGCCTATTCCAATGAGTATCATACCGAAACTCGGTATATCAGGCGGTCTGTTGAGCAGTGTAGAGCACTCGTCAGGGAAAACGGGAGGCTCTGAGGTCCTTGGGTTCGAGGCCACCGTACAGGCCGCTACGGCCGATGATTTTTTTCTCAGCAGATGTGTGTTCCCGTGGCAGGTTAGGTTAGGAAGGTTATAGTAACGCGATGGCGTGTTTCTTCCTCGAATTTAATTATTCATATTTTCAGTCTAAACCAAGTTTTTAAAAATAGGGGCTTAATCCATAAAATTATTTCGACTAAAATCGTACATATGAAACAATCTATATAAGGAAGAGGGGAACACAAAGTAGTCCCATAGGCCCCCCGTAACTCCACGGGGGGTGGGATGGGGGATATATCCCCCCAATATTTTGATGAGGGGGGAATGGTCAATAAGAGTTCATCCCCCCATGTTGATGCCATTCATGTGTTTTTGACCCAAAATAACATCAGATTTTACCATAATAGTTTAAAAATGGTAATTTTCCGCGCCCTTCGCGCGCACTTCGCGCGCATTTTGTTCTAATTACAATTATATTTCATGATTTTAGTTTCTAAATGGCAAAAGTTTTAGCGCGCTTCGCTCGCACATGTGCTAGTAATGGATCTTTTCAGCAAACCCCATTTCATTCATAAATTTTCATCACCCCATCCCCCCAATGACAAAAGAAATTTACGCCACTGTTTAGTAGTCTACAGTCATCCGTATGTAATCTCTTTAATCCGTTGAACACAAAAACGGTGCAAAATTGTCTGTAACACGTGCACAATGTTGTCTTTCTTTGTGACTTACTGACCGGGGTAACATCTGAAAACTGTGTTGCGTTTTGCGTGTTTTTATTAGGACATTGTATAACAAGCTACGAAGTCAACATAATGGGCTATTTTTTTTTTTTTTTTTTTTCCCCCCCCCCCCAGATGAGAGTGAGAATTCCCACAGCCTTCACCAAAACCAAAAATGCATGGGAATTCACATAGTGAAATCCATAAAGTGCATCGGAATTACCATTATAAAATCCATTTCCAAGAACGCTATCACTTAGTAAGGTGTTTTTCTTTTCCTTTCGTTCTTGCTTGGTTATAACAAACACCCAAAGATGATATGAATTCCCACACTGATTTGTCAAAACACAGCTTGAGAATTCCCATATTCTGAATTCTAAATTGTCATGGGGGATGTGGATAATTTCTGGAATAGCCCAAATTTTGAAAACGACGTTTCTTCTTTACTCAAGTATCGGTCAATAACAAAAAAACGTCGCATGTCCATTTGTATTAAGAAATTAGGAAAATATGTAAAGTTCATGTTAAAATGAAAATATAATGTTTTATTACGGTCTTCAACATGTTCAAACAGGTCTTTAAACAGGTCGAGGCGGAAATTAATCCCTTCTACTGGAATCTCGTTCCACGATTGCAGACGAAAAAGTTAATTGATACGCTTTTAAAGATGGTTGGAAAAAGCAGCCTCGAAAAAAGCAAGCATGTCCTTTTGAAAATCTTATGTACGATTGATCAACTACAACAAGTTCAAGACGCTATTGTCAAAGCAGTTGGACTGACCCACTCACCGCGAGCAAGCCAGTCAGTTATCGACAGTGGAATATTTGTCACAAGTATACCATTTCTAACGAATGATTCAGAGGAACTGAAGGATGAGTTGAGGAAACACCTAGAAATTAAAGGAATTAGTCAACTCGAGAGTATAATGTGCCCCATCAAAGGAAATGCACAAGAAGCTATTGCTTTGTTCAAATCTAAGAAAGGTGAGCGTGCTAATCTGTGGAAATTGTTTTATTTGTGGTTCTATATGATATGGAATGTACAACTTAATATCTGAGTAATGGATATATCTTTGGACTTCAAATGACAAAATCGGTATTAATGTGAAAAATATGTAGTTGGAATATTTAAATATTTTTTTATATTTTTCGAAAATAATATTTTTTATTGCTATACTGATGTAACACGTTAGCGCCACGTATGTTGCATACGTATGGTCTAACCTACTCTACAAGCCAAAAATTAGATGGATTATAAGATCGAACATGTCGAAAGCGTCCATAAAGGGTCAAAATTGTTTTAATTGTCCATACAGAAAATTATGTTACATGCAAATTGAATGGCGTTTCACATTTATATTAGACTGTGAGGCGTAGACCAAACAACCAACTGTATACCTTTCTTAGTCTCATCAAAGGAGCCGAAAAAAAAACCGGTGTAAATTTTTTTAGAAATTAGTAACAACACATAACATCTGTTTCCGCAAATAAAAGTTTTCTGGAAAACAAATAAAATGTCACCTCAATTTCTTTTCATCAATATCAGTGACCAATGGATACACATACAGTTGACGCAAAAAGTATCTCGGCATGTATTTCGATCGGTATTGTGCCAAGGTTTTTGAAAGTTTTCACAATATGCAATTTGTTTTCGCTTGTAACAAAGCGTGAAAATGGCAGAGATAGAATGGCAAAAAAGTTTTGAATGGCCATTGCAGTGTACTGCGACACTAACACGCGGACCAAAAACTGATATTGCTAGAAGGTTTATTCGATCATTCAGTCGGAAATCCTCTTTGTGTAAAATCAGTAAACACGGATCCTTGCCTAACAGTGACCATTTAAAACTCCAAAAAGTGCAACTTTTTGGTTATGGGGTTTTGCGTCTTTAAGCTCCCCAAATGTTGTTTATTGATTACTCTTCATCGATGAATTGTCACTCTCATAAGAGTGAAGAATTTACAACATTCACTCTCAAAAGAGTGAAATTTAACTCCAACAAAGACTGGTCCCTAGAGTCACTCCTTGAAAGAGTGATTTTCACTCTTTTACATTTAGAGAGCTTGTGTAAATGACCGGCCCGTAACCTCCTGCTTGGGCTCTTTTGGGATTCCCAATATGGCCGACATTGGCTTCAATTACGGAGCCCAGTTGACCAATCCATGGTATAGAGATTAGTGCTTTCCCACAATATCAGTGACCAATGGATATGCATATACTTCTGCAAACAATGGAGCTAAAGATATTCAACAACCGTTCCGGTATGCGAAGGAGAAAACACCTCAGATTCATTTAAAATCTGGGAGTGTAGGGCCATTGTTATATTGTCACGCAGTTGAAGATTTCAGGTGTTATCACCTCCCGATTCAGATTTGTTCATGACGTAAAGCACAAAATACATGTCCTCTTTCACAAATAAATAACTCTTGAGCTTCTATAGTGTGTGTTTTCAGTTAACTTTGATCGTGTGATTCATTGACATCATTTATTCGAAAAGGGAAAAAAAGACGAACAAAATTCATGAAAGAAAATTGTTTGACAAACTTTGACTGAAGAACTTTGTGCAGAACCAAAATTTGTAACTTATTGCTTCACTCCATTTCTATTCAATTTACTGAGTTTTCAGAAGAACACAAAAGTCAATGATATTCAGCAATCTATAATACATGCAAACTGGTGCCAATAATTGCTGAGATTTCTTCTTATTGTTGAAGATCTTTAGTTCCATAGTTTACTGAATTATATGCGTATCCATTTGTCACTGATATTGGGAAAACGAGATTGAGGTGACATTTTATTCATTTCCAAGAAATTGGGCAACATTTATTAGAGAACAAGATGGTTATTGTATTTTAGTAACTTGTAATTAATTTCACACTGGGTTTTCCCAGGCATGCATGTCTACCGTCTAATAGGTCTTGGTCTGCTGTTCAAAATAGGTATTAATATTAACCCATATTGCCATGGTAACCATGTTAGGCCTATGAATGGGTAAATTTTTGAACAAACGTAACTCAAGAGTATACCGGACGAAACTATGTTCTGGAATTCTGTTCATTAGTTGGTCATGGAAACCAGGAGCGGAACAGTAAGTACTTTCTACTGAATAGCTGCAAAATAAAGAATTAAAAAAGGCGTATCTCACGAGTTCCGTCTATTGAGTTCAACAATAGAGTAATGTGCTTTGAAAATATATAGATTTATGACATCCACCGTCCTTTTCGTTTTACCTCCATACTCTAGTGAGACATGTAGTGTAGCATGACGCATGTGCGTATGCATTGTGTTATGTGTATAGCCAGTATATCTAAGATTTTTAATGTGGTTCCTTGCAGATCGTGACGGCTACGTCAGACAGAGTGATAAATGCTTCTACGGCGAGACTCTCTCCATTGCCAATTTACCTCCGGTAAGTGAAACAGTTCGAAGCCACTTTATATTAAATCCACTAATTTTACGCGATAGTTAATAGACTGTGGAGCGTAGACGAAATACCCAACTGTATAACAAAATCCGTTGACCCATCAAAGGGTAAGACAAAACCCGATGTAAAATTGTTTAGAAATTATTAATAGCACATAACCGTCTTGTTCACCTAATAAAAGTTGCCCATTTTCTTAAAAATAAATAAAATGTCACCCCAATTTCTTTCCCGCAATATCAGTGACCAATGGATACACATAGACTTCAGCAAACAATGGAACTAAAGATATTCAACAATCTGCCCTGTATGCGGTGGAGAAAATAAAAACTTCAGATTCCTTTTCAGCTAGGAATGCTGGGCCATTATATTGCAAAGCAGTTGAAAAGATTCTAGGTGTTATCACCTCCCCATTTCAGATTGAGTAATGACGTAAAGCACGAGATACCTGTACTCAATCACAAATTAATAAATCTTGAGCTTCTATAGTATGTATTCAATTAACTTTAACCGTATGCTTCATCATTTATTCGAAAAGGAAGAAAGACGAACAAAAGTCATGAAAGAAAAGTTGTTTGACAAGCTTTGAGCTAACAACATTGTGCAGAACCAAAATCCGTAACTTACTGCTGACCTCCATTTCTTCTAACCACGTTTTCAGAAGACAAAAGTCAATGGTATTCAGCAAACTACAAGTAAGACATATGTTGTAGTATTCCCGAGCTGTCAAAATTATGATTTTCCTACCAGAAAGTAGAGCCTCAGAAGTAGATAAGAGAGACTAAGCTTAACCACAGTAGATAGTTCTTATATGATTTTAATGCATGAATTTCACCATATTTAGTAGTCGTTCCCATCAATGTTGATTCCAGTTATAATTTAATATCAGCCTCCTGAATAATATGACCCGCTCTCAATGAAATTCAAATTCAAACTGAAGTTCAAAATCTCCTCGCGACATATTATACCGCAATCCTCCAATCAGATGCGAGTTTCATTTAAATTCAAAGTAAGCATGTCTATGATTCGACGAGCTGTTTTTTCTCTCACCGGCTAACTCTTTCTCTAAGAGGTGGCGCTATACTTTTCATAAAGCAATGCAGACGGTGTCGGCAAAGTGTTGCCATATCTACCATCCAAATCTAGCGAGTCTAGTTTAAATAAGACATGTTGGAGCCAAAAAGGAAACGGAGGATTTATATTAATTCTGAAGATTAATTGACCTTTATCACATTCTCTGTAACTGAACATCTGATTCCTAAAAAAAATAAATAATTTCTTTATATTTAAAATGCAAACAAAATGGAATCTGAATGTGAAAACATTACTTGATCCAATCGCATACATAACACAATGTATATAACCTCTGATAACGTCAAGGTTTTGGTCAGAATAAATTTCAGATTTTATAATTGCATTAATGACAGGGCTAAGTTTGTTTGCAAATGTTATTACGCAACATGGTATATGTTTATTGTGTTACATGGGAATTTACATTTTTTTATCTGAAAAATAGTTGCACCAAACATTTTATTTGTGGGCCAAGTTCAGCTGTAAAATAGTAAAATTTGACCTAAAATAAATAATGGGGACAAATAAATCTCAGATCACTGCCAAAAAGAAAATTGAATGTTGTCCCTTTTGATTTTTAATTTCAGATCTTAAATTGTGTTGAGCCTGCGAATGATAAACCAATACAAAATAAGCAAAAAATGAAACCTTGTTGGATTTTTTTTGTGTCACATACGGATGACCCCTCTGAATGCCAACAAGCACGTGCCATGATTGCTTGAAAGTAAATTCACATTTTTTTGTGAAATAAGATCACCTACTAACAAACAACTGACACTCAAAACATTAAAATGTTTGAGAAGTTCCTCTATTACAATGATAAACCCCCCAAATATTACCAATTCCTGGTGTGACCTTCAGAATCTTTGACATCAACTCCTGATTTTTTTTCACCTCTACAAAGGCATAGGTGTTACTCAAATTATTAGACTGGTTTCAATATGTAAATCCAAAGTAGTTTTTTCACAAAGATGCTAACACTGAACCGATCAGGCTCGTTTTCATGATGTTTGTATTTCTGTATTTTTATTTTGCTGACAAAGTTCAGAAATTTTGACACTGCCAGGTTTGTGTTGGTGTATAACACTTGACCCACATCTCCTCGACTAACTTTGTTTCGCTTCCAACTCATCTTCTCCATCTGACTTTTGATATATCGTGCCCTGGTAAGGATAATCCCTGATCCCAATAACACTGAATTATATATTGGCTTGTGTCATGATCATAGTATTTCTTGATCATATCCCATGCAAACCCCAACCTGAATGTTTTTGTTTTGTAGGCCAAATTTCACACTCATAATTTGAATCACCCGCTGTCTTGGTATTTTGTAGGGTTCCTTTTGCCATTTTGAACTCAACTTTTCCTGGAACTTTTAGCCCACTATGAATTTCCTTTCACTAGCCTTTTTAGTCAATACTTTTGCTTCAGTTTGGCCTGTTGTTTCACCTTCAATTTAGCATTTGCAATCATGTACCGCATGTTTGTATTCATATCTTAAACTCTACAGTGTGAGTCAATCAACCCTACAGTCGGTAAATATTTTTTCTTCAAAAAACGGTATTTTATGGCTAGAATGTTTTTGCTTTGGTTCTTTACAAGATAAACAGGCTATCAGAAGATTTGTTATATTTGGTGTCCTTTCGGACTTTGTGTTCAGAAATATGTCAATTTTGCGGAAGAACCTAAAAATTTCCATTTTGAACCGATTTTCATCCATATATGCATAAGAACTGAACACCCCGACGTATACCATAACCATTATAGCAAGGCAATTCCAACACATGCAATTTCAGACGGTATCGAGGCTTCTTCTCACAAAAACATATCAGTTTGAATAAAAACGGTCTATTGTGTAACTAATTATAAGTTAAAATGTTTTCAATCAAATTAAATTTCCATGTGTTCAATCATAAGAGTCTCTGTTATTGAAAAAATCACTCCATATCGATTTGTCTCAGTTCATGAAACATAATGAAACTGCTCTGAGATTTTGTTTTACATCTCTAAGGGTAATTATTTTGCACAAATATACAGTACACTCAGCGTCCTTAAATTGCGAGAAGCACCTTTAAAGCTGAAGTTTTCTGTTTCTGTAAATTGGAATTTTTAAAAAACTAAAAAAATTAAATAGTCGAATGTTTTTCAAGCGGGAATACAAAACATTCTATGGTTTCTCTTTGGGTCCCAAGTTTCGTTAGGTTAAAAACCATGAAATATTGCTGAACCCAAAGTAAACGTGGTCTTACACCAGCTATCTTGACTTTCTTATGTTACTCCCGCATTTTCTTTTGTAATCTCGTGGATATTATTTTTATAATCCTTCAATTACTTTCCCACCTTAGTGTTTAACAATCTTTGATGTTAAGTGTTTTTTACTCAAATCACTGCTGAAGACATGTTACTTTATGTAAGCGATGCTTCTTTGTTTGGCTCAAACTCGGCCAAACAGGAATTTTCGTCTCCCTCACAAAATATGCATAACTTCTTCCTCCAAAGTCCCTAATGACCCAAAATTAACGTTTTCTGAAAGCCTTTTTATTCTTCTCTATAACCAAAGCCACCATTTTGAGCAAAAATAACTTCTTAACCTATTTTAATTATTTTTATTATTATGACTATAGGGTTTTTATTCCTCACACTTGTAGATCGAAATCTTCACTTCTGACTCTTCAAATTCTTACTTGATCAAATTTATTTGTCTGCCATACATGGATGAAATGGTGATGATACCTTGAATCGTATGTACTTCCGATCTGAAAAACAAATAAAGGAACGTGCCTATCCCAGTTGGTGTTGATTTGTTGCATATCAAGAGAATTGATCATATTTGATAACGTACCAATAACTCTTTCTGTTAGACCATTGGTCTGTTGATGGTAAGCACGTGTTACTAACTGTTGCATACTAGCCTTTCACACTGTTTCATGGCCTTTGAATGATTGAGTACCTCTGACTAATGATTCAGTAGGTAAACCAGTTCTGGAAAAAATTCTAGCATTGGTTGAGCTCCGGTTTCCAGCTTCTCTGATTTGAACATTGTATTGCTTCTGGATATCGGGTGGCTATAATCACAAACACCCAAATAGTTGTTTACCGTTGCTCTGTTTGGGCCACTTATGTCCAATAGCAAACTCTTTTGAATGTTGCACAAATAGAAAGCGTTTTCAGCAAATCGTTTTGCTATTTAGACTTGGATTGATTTGGCATGACAGGAATTTACAGAAATCGCTGAATCTCAGTGATTAGGTTTTGGTCAATAAAAATTCTGGGTTATCATATCTTTGGTTTTCTGTATATCCATGTAACCTGATTTATCATGAGCCATTTCATAAAGCCAAACTAATTTTTTTCACAAACATTCGTAACACTAAACCGATCAGCCCTTAGGCATTTGGTTTCTGCACAGAGTTTTTAGGCCAAGGCTTGCCAAACAAACTTTTCTTCATGAGTTTTTGTTCGTCTTTCTCCTTTTCACAACAATGATGAAATATACGGGTCAAAGTTAATTGAAAACACGCTATAGAAGCTCAGCAAGATGTATTAATTTTTGAAAGAGGACAGATAGTTATTGCTCAAATCTTGAATCGTGGAGTGATAATCCTAGAATTTTTTCAACTTGCTTGGCAATATAACCGGGCCCTGCTCCTCCCAGACCGGGCCTGATTGTTAAATCTTACCTCTATGGGTATCTATTGGTAACTGATATGGGGAAAAGAAATTGAGGGGACATTTTTATTTCTTTTCAAGAAACATAGGACACACTTTTGTTAGGTGAACAAGACGGTGGTTAGATTTTATTTTTTAATTAATTTCACACTGAGTTTTGTCTCCCACTTTTTTTTTCGAAAAAACTCGTGTGATGGGGCAGGCTCCACTTTTTTTTATACATGTACCTGGAATGTGGAATTCGTTTGTTAACGGATTGTTTGAATCAAAAAGTATAATACCTTTCATGCACATGTACACGTCGCATGAATATAGTCGCTAACGGTGTATAATGCCGTTCTACACCGTTTGGTCGTTACACTTCGTCTGTGCTTCATGCACATGTGATGCTAAGTACTTGTACTTACTACTCACTTCGTTGTGTTTTTTCTTCGCAGATTTTACATCAATAAGGCACATCTTGGAGATTTCTTTGTGATCCTTATTAGACACTATGGCATTGAAACATTCCGTATCTGCTACATTCTCATGCGATCAATATGGTGAAAAATTTTTCCCGAAGTGACCGGCAACTCTGACAAATCATGAATGGGCGGGCTGTCAGCTGTCCTTAAGCAGAATTGGTATTTCTCTTAAATTGGCATATCTCTTTTAAGATCTCTTCCAAGCAAATCGTTTTAATAAGAAAATTAATATTCCCAAATCAAAGCACAGGATCAAGCAAAAAATCTCTATTTAGGTCCTATTAATATGAAATAATGTTTTCCATAAGAAATGAATAATAATCAAATTAATGATTATGTTTACCTGTCCAGCAGACCTGACTGTACTACAATTGCAGTGGTTGATAAACCAACGAAGGGCCTACCAAAAAAAAAAAAAACACAAACACGCAGTAACCACGGCAAAATAACCTATCAATTCCAAACCTCAGCACGCACATTTATGGACAAATCAACTCAAGCTGACAAAGAATCTGAGGATGCACCTCACATGGGGTGGAACCCTTTCAAAAGGTACTATAAACTTACATATTCAAAAATAAAACGCCAGTTGGAGACACATTTGTGTTGGGCGTGAGTGTGTGGTAGTCCGCCGGTTGACAAAGCGTTTGAAAAAAACAGTTAAAAGACAGTTGAAACTAGTTTAAACTTGTTTTAAAACTGGACCATTTGAAACCAGTTGGCAGTGACCAATAACTGTGCTGTTCCGTAGGTTGGCCCGATTTTAACTGGTGTTTCAACTGGTTTTCCAACTGTTTTAAATGTACCTCAGTTGAGAAGAGTAAACCATAAACAAATCTCACTAACACGAAAATGCCCTATACATGTTTTGAAGGTAGTTTCGCAAAGGTCGCTTGTTCACTATGTGAATTTTTGTTCACAAACTAAAAAATCTCATTAATTGTGCAGCACAAAACGAAGTTTTAATAAAATCTTTGTGTATTTCCATATCTCAACTATTTCAAACACTTTTTCATTCTGTCATCAGTAAAAACTGCCAATAGCAACGTACCCTAGTAGCAGATTTCCGTGGTTGAAATCGTACATAGTTGCTAAATTTGGGGCAACTTCAACACCCCAAACTTTCACCAGGGGAGGTCACATGGAAAAATGGTTTACACCAATCTTTAATTAAAATTGTTGTTTTCTTGTTTCATATTCTGAATTATTCAATATTTTAACTCTAATAAAGTTAACACTGCTATACCTTCTTCATTGACTTCAAATATATACAATAATGGTGAGAATCGGTCAGTGTGTGACCGTAATTAGCACATCAATAACTATATTTAATTTGTGTAAGGGAAGTTTTATGAAATGTGAACATTACTGATACGTGGTTTTCTGTAAAAAACTCCTTTGTCTTTTTGGTCACGTTTGTGACATATACCAAAGTCAATTAAAATTATGTGTTAATACTTGCACTGTCCTATAAGTGTAATTGTTTCACATAATTTAAACAAATTGTAGTCCATACAATACTTAGGTTAATGTTTTCAAACAAAATTAATAGAGATTCCATATAAACTAAGAAGCAAAATGGTGTCATAATCTCACTTTTTAACCTCCAAAATATTAAGCACATTCATATGTGTAAATGAGGGTGTTTGAGTTGAACATATTGTTTTAAATATCATGCAGGAAACATGGAAGGTTGTTTACGTGATAATGTAAAGAAATATGCATACCTTTAAATGCTTTTTTTATCAAAAGGGGTTTCTTTTTCGAAGAATGGTCCATAGGTCGCATTGTCTTCCATTAACTTTTTTAGTTGGTTGGTACGTGGCGGGTGTAGGTATGGCAAAAGCAAAGTGATCGCTATCAGCATCTAATGGGTTATCAGAATTTCATATTGTTATTGCAAAGACTTCTGTTTTAATAATTTTTTTTACAGATACTCCCGTTGGTGGAAGGGGGAGGCTAGGGACCCGCACTAATTATCTAATTAACGGGGCGATGGATTTAATATTTTTTCATGAAAAGATGCGCATCCAAAAGTTAGACAAAAAATATGAGTCGGAAAAAGTATATTGTTAATCGTAAAACTTGCGAAATTTAATTTGTGGGTCCCTAGGAGCCCCCCCCCCCACCGTCCACTTAATTGTTACATTTACAATACAGATAGAAAGGTTAAACATTGCTGGTACAATACCCGTAAAATCTTTCTTTGATTTTTATCATTCTTAATCCTCGTCTACCGAAGGGGGTTACCAACCCCTTTTATTTTGTTTGCGCTACTTTTAACGCCCCCTTTTTTTCTGGTACCTAATGATTTATTGTAATTGATTACTGACATTTTACGCTCCTTTGTGTGATCCCAAAGTGATGGACCCCCTCCTTTCTGGAGAGAAGTACCAATGCGCCTAGTACGACACAGGGATATCATAGATGCTTGATATTGGTACCAATGGACAGCTATGGTCCTCCTCTTTTCATTGATACCAAAATGAGTACTAACGTACCTAGTATTATGTCAAAATAACATACTTTTATCGAACTTGCGCATGTGCTGGCATCTGGATGAAAATCTTCTCTCGACTCATGTTTGTGTCTAAGTGCGGTATGGTTGTGTTCCTGTGTGATTTTCATGCTGAAATTGATTTTGATGCTGTTTATGCTTCAATAAGTAGTCTAATTAGTTTGTGAATTGACCCAAAACAAATTGCAACAGTAACAACTTTGGTCTTAATCTACTGCGCAATTGTCAAAATATCATATAAAGAAGTTAACCAAAGTCGAGGTTGTGGAACATGTAGCAAAAAAAAGGCTTAAGTTTGTACAGGGTTACAAATTGCAATTGTTCGAACTAATTTATAAGATGTAGAAATTTATCGGGCTACTTCTAAGGTTTTAAAAAGGTATAGTTTACCCTATCTATGAACTATAGTTCGCGTACAATAGTCGCATAACAGTTCAAGGTAATCCCAGGGTAAAATTTACAGAATGATCCGATTTTGTTCAAGCAATTGTTATTTGTTCATTTGGACACACTAGATAAGGGAATGCATTTAGGCTGGGAGAATTGAACACAAAATTTACATTATTTGGTGTATTTTCAAATTACAGTCAAATACTGTAACTTTTTACAGAATTTAACTGTAAAATGCACTCTAATTTTACAGTGCATTTCAAGATTAGGGTTACTCCCTGGGATGCCCTGTACATTTATAACAAGATAAAAATGATACCTTTTAATGATATGCTTGAAATTTATTTTGATACAGATATGAATCTCCTCTTATCAATGAATGAAAGAGGTGAAGATGAAGCAAAATCATTTGACGAAAAACTTAGCTTGACGAAGGTACCACCGGTAAGCAGAAAAACGAAGCAAAATCAAAGATGTTTTTGTAGTGTTTGAATTTTTAATTTGATCTCTCTCTCGCTTTCGCTCTCTCTCTCGCCTTCGCTCCCCCTTTCTTTCTTTCTTTCTTTCTTTCTTTCTTTCTTTCTTTCTTTCTTTCTTTCTTTCTTTCTTTCTTTCTTTCTTTCTTTCTTTCTTTCTTTCTTTCTTTCTTTCTTTCTTTCTTTCTTTCTTTCTCTCTTCTTCTCTTTCTCTCTCTCTCTCATAGTGTAATTATGGTTCAATGTTAGGTGATCAGTTTGTATTGTAAAATTATCAAACCCCTCGGGCAAAGAGAGCCTTTATCTCTTCGCAAAACCTAGAAAGTAAATATATTCATCAACTATAGAATTTTGCCTTTACATCGCAGTGTGAGGTTAACTCCCAAACGGATGTGTACAGATGGGGTCTTGCAGGCAAATATATATATATTTTTTTTCAATCTATACGTACGATTATCTAAATTTGATCCAAATCATGAAAGTAATCAAGATTTCCACATTTGGATGGAACCTGATGAATTTTTTCAACTTTCACAAGGCTCACAACGTAAATAAATTCTTGATGGTTTACACGGATCCTCACCTTAATGGAGCTTACTTAGGGCAAGAAGACAAATTTTTGAGCAAAATATTAGAAAAGTTGCGGTAAAGTATTAAAGTGATGGAGGAGATTTTTTGGAGGATAAAAATCTCTCTCATATTGCACTTGATCGGTTGTAGACCACCTACCGAGAACGTTTCGAAGGTTAATTGAACAAACAAGCACGAAAGAAAACAGCAAACCTTGTTTTGAACTGGCCTGCTATCCTAATCGTCCCTATAAGAAATCATGCTTTTAATTTCTGTCGTGCACGACAGAAATTACTTAATCATCATCTTATTACATAAAGACGGCGTATTCGGTAGGCCTATTTATTCACACACTGGCCAAAAGTATTGCAACATGTAGAAAACGAAATTCATAATCACAATGATTTCGAATTATACCATGTATTATTCATTTAATACATTTAATACATTTAAGTTGTTTTCAAGTTATCACGTGACGGTAGAATACCGGAATCCCAGCTGCCAGTATTCTACCGTTAAAACACGGCGCATCGTAGAAAGTAAATTTACTGCATTTAAGAGATTCTTGAGAATTTTAATGACTTTAACAAAAAATATGTGTTTTCTTCATACAAACATCGATATAACATCAAAACTTCTCTTCAATCATAACGGCAAATTCATCTTTAGGGTTGTTGTTATTTAACGGTAGAATACTGGCAGCAGGATTCCGGTATTTTACCATTTAAAAACAGAAATTTTGAACAGTGTAGGAGCAATTTTCCCCAAACACAAGGCAGGCTACGCTCCGTGATTTTTGAAAAGTGACAAACATTTATGGGATATGGATAACAAAAAAGTTCTAATTCGCATTTTTTTTCTTATAATGTAAAAGAAAATTATTGTTGGGGTGGATGCGGTTTTCAAGACCCATTTTCTAAGTTAATTTCAAGTTCGGTTAAAGCATTTGAAATCAACTTTTAATCATGATGGAAACATCAACATGCATGGCGATCAAATTTGGGCGTGATAGATCATAATCCAAAAGGTTCTTTAGCCAAGAAAACAGTTCTTTGTAGAACCCTAAACCCAAAGAATCTTCAATAAAGAACCCTTCAAAGGTTGATTGTAGAACAGAAAGCAAATTTTATTTAAGAAAATTTATTATTAACAAAAAAAAAAGGGGGGAAAATTATTAAAACATTGATTTCACTTTTTAACCTTTCATCAAGAGCTCGCAAAAAGAGCTCCTTTAAATCTTTAACCCTCGTCTTACAGCTTTTTTGAAACACGTTACCAAGGGGGGGGGGGGGTGGTACCACCCCCTCGAGATTTTTTATTAAGCACCCGATGCTTATGATTTTGTTTACCAGTGGATAGTATGGTCCTTCTCTTCCATTGATACCAAAATAAGCACAACATACCTTGTATGGCGCCACAATGATGTCATTAAATCCGCGAGTCGGCAAATTGGGCCATTTTCCATAAAATATAGGTTGAAAATCCAATTTTGCGCTAAAAGAGTAGGAATATCGGATTTTCATGCAGTTTAAAGCTCTTAAATGATGGAAATTGGCTATTTTACATACACAAGAGTTTTAGAGCCATACTGTGCAAATATTTTCAAAATCCACCATAAAATATACTGGGTGGAACACCCCCCCCACCCTTTACCCTTCGACTTTGAGGGCAGACCCTATCCCCAGTGAAGGTGCTACCTTTCACATTTTTTCGCGCAAATGACCGGGAAAGGATGAGAGAACGATTACTAGAAGCTTTTTACGATTTATTTTAAGCCGTTTAGCGCACCCGGGCGAAGCCAAAGGTCGGTAGGGGGTGGTAACCCCCCCCCCCCCCGGTGTAAGATGAGGGTTAAGGTTCGTTACAGAACCTTTAAAGTTCAGTTCTTTATATAAACTTTAAGCTTCAAAATACGAGAAGTAAAAAAAAAGGGATCGTAAATTGCACTTTTTCTAAGAGTGCCATTTTCGAGTAACATGTCGCCAAGAGCCAATTTACTTTGGCTATTTTCCCCAGAAAGAAAGGACCCCATCGAATACTCCTCGTAGGGCATTTATGAATATCTGTCGACGTCTCCGAAAGGCTATACAAGAATACCATTTATGGTCTAACTCCACATTTGCCATGTGTTTTAAGGCAAAATTCGTCACCTTAGTTTACATGTTCGTAATGGTCTTTTGAGATATGGGCCTTTATAGTTGAAAAAAATATATATTCTAAAATTATGTTCACTTTCATTTGGTATTATTTCGTTTTTATCCTGAAGGTTATTTCAAATGTTTCAGCAGAGGTTAACGATTTTACTTCAAACGTTTCCAAAACGAAACAAGGACACACTGAAGGCCTTGATGTTGGAGCGCTGTGTGTTCTGGTGACAATAAAAGATAATGTCCTACTTGGGATCCCTACACCAGGTTTGTACAGCTAGGACCATTATCATGGACACTCTGGATACAGAAGAAGAGGGAAGACACGCGGACTGCTTCAGCAAGTCAATTATTACAGAGACAAACAACCAGCTCATGCACCTTCAGATAGAGTTGAAGAGTTGTTTGCAGATGAACAATTCTCTGCGTCCCATGAGGAAGACAAGCTGAATGAAGTTAGTTCGGGTTCTTCTACTGGCCCAAATGTATCTCTCAAGGACACAATCTCACAAGGTCATGATGCAGTTACACTGAAAGACGCAACAAATGCAAAATATGTAAAGGAAACTGGCACCGTTGATAAAATTGTTTGTCAGTACCTGAAACACTTTAACAAAGATGAATTAACAGCTATAGAGAAAAAGTACAACGTGTATTTTGATCTAAAAGAAAGTTCTTCGAAACCACTTGAAGAGCAACAATTGCATGTCAAACCACGAAAATCGGGAGGACAAAAGAAGAGAGTTACACCTGAAGAAATTGGATCTGCAAAGGATGAGTTTATTACTCTCTATCAGAGGACATTCTATGTTTTTAAACGTGTTCAGCTTACATGTCAAGGTGTTTCTAAAGAAGTAATTAAAGAGGCAAAAAAGGTAACAACGACAAAATTTTCCAAGGTGTTAATTCTCAAAAGGGAAGGTGACGACTACATGCTATGTGGAGAGGAAAGGATATTAGAAGACGCCGTCAAAGAGTTCAGGAGAGTAGCAGGGCTCTTACCTCCAAGCAGAAAACTGAAGAGAACAGATTCACCAGATCCACCTTTCTCTGAAAGTATAGCTACATATACAACTTCGTTCAACCAACCCAATGCAGTAAAAGGAGCCACTGGATCAGGACAAACAAATGTCGTGTTAGAAAACCTTCCGTCTGTTTTTGTTACAAAAGAAGGTCTAGAAGTAACTGTGCTGAAAGGTGATATTACTAAGCAACAAGTAAATGTCATTGTAAATGCTGCGAACGCTCAGTTGAAACACCGTGGTGGCGTTGCAAAAGCAATTGCCTTCGCCGCAGGGCCACAATTACAAAAGGATTGTGATCGTCTAATGTTGGGTCGACGGGATCTTACGATTGGCGAGTGTGTTGATACTAAGGGTTACAACTTACCGTGTGACTTAATTGTTCATACCGTGGGTCCTTTTTTCAACAGGAAGGTAGATAAGGACATATCACGTTTTTCTGACCACCTCAAGAAAACGTTTCTGAATGTCCTTATGTACGCTGATGGAAAGAAAGGTGTCAAAACGGTAGCAATTCCTCTTATAAGTTCGGGGAGCTATGGCGGTCCGAAAGAATGTTGCACAGAAGCCTTAGCTTCCGCCCTATCTGATTTTAGCAAATTGGAGAGTAGGACAGATCTTAAGCAAGTGTATCTAGTTAATGTAGATGAGGAGGCAACACTTGCCCTTCAACAAACGCTTACTGCAAAGTTTCCGTCAGCTCCTAAAGAGGAGATCCGTAGTGGACCAAACGCCTCAGATCATACACATACAATGCAAACGGTCAGAACGTTGAAAACTGGAGAAGGACTTGAACTGGTAATTGTGCAAGGTAATATTACCATTTGCCAAGTTGATGCGATTGTAAATGCTGCTAATGGACATCTGCGACACGGAAGTGGTGTTGCATCAGCTATATCAAAAGCAGCTGGGAAAAAACTGCGTGAGGAATGTGAAAGACTGATGTCAACCCGTAAACCACTGCAAGTTGGTGAGGTTGCTGAAACTGGTTCCTACAATCTACCATGTAAAACCGTCATTCATGCTGTTGGCCCCAGAGCTAGAGATTGCGCCGATGAGGAAGTGTTCTGTTCGTACCTGAAGGATACATTTCTTAGTGCACTTCGTCATGCAAACTTTAAGGTTGAAGCGCAAACTGTTGCCCTTCCACTTATCAGTTCTGGAGTATTTGGTGGTAGTAAGCACCTCTGCAGCAAAGTATTGGCTGATGCAATAAAAGAATTCAGCGGAAACGCAAGTACGTCAATCATCAAGACCCTATATCTCGTTAATGTCGACATTGAAGCTACAAAAGCAATTGATGACGTTTTCAGAAATTACTTCATGGGAGAAGTTCAATCAACAAACCAAGAAGTTGGTAACAAAATTGGCCAACTTATAACATCAGAAGGCATACAGATCTTTGTAGAAAAAGCTGACATAACCAAGCAGTCTACAGATGCAATTGTGAATCCAACTAACTATAAGCTTACCAATGCAGGAGGTGTGTCAACGGCAATTGTAAAGGCGGCAGGATCAAAATTTAAATCTGAATGTGTAGATAAGATGAAAAATCTTCATTTACAACCGGCAGAGGTAATCCATACGACTGGTGGTAATTTGCCATGTAGTTATGTACTACACGTAGTTAGTCCTTCTTTTAACAAGAGTCGACCAGTATCGGAATATATCAATTCCCTCCGAACTACCATCATCGCTTGTCTGAGAATGGCTAACAATACGCTCAAACTCACATCAGTTGCTCTACCTTTGATTGGATCTGGAATAAATGCAGCACCGGTAGACGCGTGCGCTACCGCTATGGCACAGGCAATAGAAGTAGTTAACGGTAGTGAGAAGACATTGTGTCTCAAGCAAGTCACAGTTGTGGGTGCAGACGATAACGCTATTTTGGCAGTGCGTCAGGTTTTTAGTCATCACTTTAATGGAGAAAATTTGGAAAAGAAGGTGAACGTGGAAAAGCCCTCAAGCGATACTGGAACGCACACTCTAACTGATACAGTTGCAACTACTACACATTTGCAAACATGCAATACTATCGATCCAATGTGCACATTTCAAACAGATGAGGGAATCCAGGTGGTCATTGAAAAAGGCACTCTCATTCAACGTGCGACAGAGGTTTTGATAGTTAACACGGATTCTAAGTGGAAACACCATGATAAAATTGCAGACGATCTTTATCGAGCTGCTGGAACAGAATTGCGGAAAGAATGCGATAACATATTAAGGAGATTGAAAGCAGGCGATTTCATAACAACTGGTGGACACAATCTTTCCTGTAAGAACATCATCCACTTTGTAGAAAAGAAAGAAATTCCTTCCGAGTCAACGCTTTTGTCAGTCTTACTCCATGCCAGCAATACTCTTCATGCTAAATCTGCTGCTATTGTTCTGAATGGGCTTCCTTTGCAGCACAACTCTGAAAGTGCACTTGCAGAGGCACTTGCAAAGGCTTTGAAACGTCTCAGCAGACAGGCGCTTCACGGGTCTCTTAAAACAATGTATGTGGTCAGCAATGACGACGTAGCTATTTCAGCATGTGAATGTATGTTCACTCGCCATTTCAAGGTGTTGAAACCGAAAGCTACAAGCACAAGTCAGGCTTTAACTGAAACACCTATCACATCCAGTGGTCGCTCTGGCTCTCTTTCTCAGCCATTATCAGGTCAAATGCAACACAAGCTTTCAGGATACCAATCTGATCAAGTTGTAAATCTACAGCAGTCACCCAATAACGCTATAGAGACACCAGCGAGCTGTAAAGGTGAAACATCGGAGTGTCAGAAATGCCATACTAGAGATGATTTGAAATCCATTGAAAGTTGCGGGCACACGTTTTGTCAAACCTGTATAAAAACCCACATCGCTAGAACACCATCATGCTTCAAATGTAAGGCGTTGTACTGCGTGGCCGAAGAAAAGTCATTAAATGGAACAATGACATACTACTGTCGAGGAGACATCACACTAGGAGCGAGTTCTAGCCCAGGAGCCATCTTCATCATCTACGAATTCCCTGCTGGCACTCAAGGGGTAAGAATAATTATAATGTCATATTTTAAAATGTTTGCCAATTGATCGTTCAAAAACCCAATAGCTCTTCTACACTCTGTCCAATCTGAAGTGTAAAGTAAATTACTTAGTGAGGTACGCTGTATTTGCATGCCTAATCACAAGCAAATGAAGACGCAAAGCCGGAAATCATTTCTTACACACAAAAATACCGGTCATCAATGTTGATGAATACAAGCCACTAATTGGGAGACTTGTATAGGAGAAAGCGATGACTAAACAGTTGAAAAAATAACTACTCCCGCGACAAATGTGTACTTTATCTGGAAAGGTTAGACTCCTTAAGCTGTTATAAAAATGTAAAGTATACGGGGAAATCTTATCAACAGTATGCATATGCAAGGACGGGCAATCCATTACTGAAACGAAATTTGTCGGAAACATAAATGATGTAAGAAAAGAATCTTAACAAAAAATCTTTCAAAACACGATTTTCTGGATTGTTAAATCTCTATGCAAGGAAGTGTACGTTTTTATTCATCAAGCAGAATATTATGTGTTGGGTGAAATTTTTTTGCACATTAAATGTGTAACATTTTCAGTGTACATTTTACATTTTTGTAACAGGTTAAGGAGCCTAACAGGGTGAACGCATTTCTATTGAACTGTTATTACTCCATACTTCTAGGTGGACAGAGTATAAAGGCTACCACAACACCAAAGATACATTGTGACGTGTATCTTGCTTGCGTACTTAATAAATTTATTTATTTATACAATGTTTTCTTTGCCAAACCATCGCTTTGGCTACAAATAAATTTAAACTGCGACCACACACATAATTATGGTCTGTTTTGTGCATTAATTTAATGCATAAGTGGCGTTGAATTGAATTTGAACCATTGAAGTGTACGCACGCTCCGTTTGCTCATTGATTTAGAGATTTATTGATCTATGAAAGTATCGAACCGGTAGTTACTGTATTCTGTGTAGTTGCTCCAAATGGGCGGATGCTTCTTTGTTCTTTGCGCATATCGATGCATATGTGGATGGTACTTAACGTTTGTTTTCCATATTTTTATGATAAAGATAAATCACCCACGCCCTGGTGGACCATACAATGGTACAAGAGCCTTAGCATATCTACCTAACAATGCAGAGGGACGTGCAATTGTTAGACAGTTCAGAACTGCTTTCATCGCAGGTTTTGACGTTCGACGTGAAACCAAACAGGAAAGGAGGGGAAGGACAGAGGATACGAGGTTGCTTGGTCAGGCTTGATTCCTCACAAACGGAATCCAAACGGAGGCGTGTGAGTACGGGAATTACATAATTGAACCCAGGGTTGGAATACTTTTGTCACTGGGTCGGTGGATGGAATAAACAGAACAATGCGCGCATTTGACAAAGAGGTTCGATCAATTTAGAGCAAATTTGCCTAAATTACGTATGATTTGGTGGTGTGAACAATTTTTGATAACATAACAAACTCTTGTATAATTTCAGCTGATTCGCTATGTCAAATATGAAAGAAATAAACTTATCTCTATATTTGATATCTGGAGAATATAATAATATTAACAATAAAGATTGTAACCCCGTAACACTCCCGATTTCACTTGGGGGCGCGAGGCATTAAAATTAAAGTCTGTGACCAGTGACACAAACACGTTGACCTTAGCGAACTAGAAGTAGGAACGCTGGTCTTTGAGTACTGCACTTGATTTATCCGTTGGGACACACGCGCCCCCCCCTCACATTGACTCTCGTCTTACCAAGCTTTTTTGTAATACACGGTTGTTACCAAGGGCCCCCTCAAACGATTCGTTATAAAGGCCAACCGATGCTTATGATTTTGATACCAGTGGATAGCGTATGTTCCTTCCTTTTCCATTGATACCAAAATATGTACCAACAACCTAGTATGGCGTCACAATGAAGTCAAATCAATGTCCGCGAGTCGCAAAATTGGCAATTTTCCACAGAAAATAAGGCAAAATCCAATTTTGCGCCTCAACAAACGTAGGAATATCGGAGTCTCATGCGGGGTTTTGTCAGCCCCTCTAAATGATTGCAATGCGCCCCGTTAGTTTTACATAAATATAGAGTTGCATAAAATATCTTGGGTGGCACCACACCCCCCCCCACCCCACACCCTTGATTTTGAAGGCATACCCGAATCCCGGTGAAGGTGCTACCTTCACATTTTCTTTGTAAAAGGACCGGCAAAGGATGATGAGAATCGATTAACTAGAAGCCTTTGTACGAAGCTTTTGGGGAATTAGCGCACCGGAAGCGAAAGTACTGGGGGTGCCACCTTTGTAAGAACGAGGCGTCAATATAATTTTAATTTGGCGAGATACTTTAAAGGCAATACTGTTTTGAATTTCAGTTTATACACAGTTCAGTATACAGGAAATTACTATAATTAACAGTATCGTAACCCGTAAAGAATTCATCTGTTTGTGTGTTTTTTCTTAAAGGGGATTCAGCAAAGACAACTATTCAAACAAAAAATGAAATTACTGTGGGTACATTGGTGAAGAAACTACAAGAAGAGAAATGAAAAAAACTTTTATGGATACACTGCTATCTTAACTTACATCTGAATGTATTGGTCGAATTTGTGACAATGCCTTTTAAGCCAGCAGTTCAAATACTTTACCGTTGTTGTTTTCTATGAGAATGTTTAAAGATATCATATTTAACATGCTAAGACTACACAACAAAACATCCACATACACAAAAAACGTCAATATGAATTGTAAATTGCGCACAAAAAGCCAACATGTCAGGACCCTACATGGTACAGACACACGAAAGGGCCTAGGAATCACTGACCCTACACACGGATAGCGGGTCGGAGTCGCCGATTGAAACCAACAGGAAGTTGCTCTTTGCCCTTCTCAATATGGCGGGAATTAATGCTAAATTGCCTGTGTATGCAAATTCCACCACCAAAATGTTCTATTGTTATACAAAAATTCCCTTTAACTTTGACATAGAGTTGATCCATATTAAGGGTGCAAAATTCAACATTCTGTGGTTTCATCCGTGCGGCAGCCCCAGATTCCATTGTGTAGAGGTCAGTGCTAGGAATCCAGCTCATATAACACTTCCACGAGGGCAATAACACCACTACCATCAATAAACCACCCATTAATTCAGTCCAAACGTCTTCTTAAATAAATCACAACGGAGAATAGTCCAGGTCACGTGGGCTTTTGGAGTGGCTCGTGGGTGGTTTATAGCTGTTTATCATCTAATTTCCATACATGATGAAGATTCTTCTCAAACTTAAACGAATCTAATCAAGACAGGTTTTAATGTGCTATTATAATTAACTAAAGATATGATGTTTTATCTTGGTAGGTGGAAGATTGCTATCCGGATCGCCGCTCGCTACATTGCCAAAGTTAAAAAAAAAGTTGGACTCTCGAAATTGCGGCGGAGAG
This sequence comes from Ophioderma brevispina, assembly GCA_023653785.1. Lineage (NCBI taxonomy): Eukaryota > Metazoa > Echinodermata > Ophiuroidea > Amphilepidida > Ophiodermatidae > Ophioderma > Ophioderma brevispina. The sequence continues at coordinate 58,237 of JAMKCH010002142.1, read as the reverse complement.
GAGAAAGAAATCTCAAGTTTTGCTAGGGGAAAGTGGAAAAAAATCCTTTGGCGATACATCCATTGCGTTGGTACATCTGGAATAGATGTTCAGAGGATTTGTTTTTAAATTCACATTAATAAACACAACTCGTACGACTTTAGATTTCAGGTTTATGCAGGTGCAAGATGCATAAGGATACAATGCCTAACTTTCCACGCAAGAAGCAAAAGTGAAAGCTTAGGCTTTATGTCTGTTATGCATCTGACATCTAAAACGTCGTCTAGTAGGTGGATCGTGATAAATTCCACCAATTTGGTTTCATTTGCTGTTGGAATAGTGTGATCACTTTCCCATTACCAAGAAGGTCATAAAAGCTCAGTTGCTGATTAATTATGCGCACAGAGAAGGAAAGGATTCTAGAAATTACGTTTAAAGGCTGACTCAGAGATTTAGGAGATATTCAATTAGAACTAAAGATGGCCACCTAAAATGCTCAATTCCAAAGTTTGAGGATGAATCGGATGTTTTCGTTTTCATGCAGTAAAGATTTATGTGTAGCAAACAGTTTTGCCATAGGATACTTGGGTATAACAAAAATTCCGGATCCGGAATTTTGACAAAGTTGTGATTTTATATTATGAAGGGCTTCGATTGAAGCTTAGCATTTAGTATATGAACAAAACATTATGTATATACAAAAAACACGTTTGTTTGAGAAAACTGAGGGCGCCCTTATCTGCGAAATCTTGAGTCAACCTTTAAGTTAAGGAAGCTTCTGCTGCTTGGTATTGTAGTTCAAAGATAGGTTGTATTACTACAATCAAGTTATAAATTAACATCAGCTGATTGTGTCATACCGCTGTACTAGGGGATACATGAATCCTAAATTATGTCTTCTTTGGTGTATTTGCAAAAATTTTGTAGCATTAATACGGCTTTCAACAACGGTTTATAGAGCAATAATGCATTTTGTTAGTCAACTTGGGTACCAATGTTCGTTTTTGTTACAGTATTATTAAAAAAATACATTTTACTACTTCACTGTAACCCCAGTGGATTTGCCTAGGCGCAATTAATCGCTCCTAAATAGGCTAAGAAAAAGACTTGCCAACGACCAAAGTGTTTGACTATTCAATGAAGAAAAAAACTCAATTGATTATCTTAAAATTGGGGTTATGTTGCAAAAATCTTTTTTAATCAAATGTTTAATATCATATCTAAATAATTTGTAAACGATTTTATAACCTGACTGTATAACGCAGAGATTCGAAAAGCAAAGTAGTCATTGGATTGTTTGAGCCATTGCAGGGTCTAGTACAGTATTGCCATGTTTAAAGCCACTATCGTCATTTGTTTTAAATCAAAAGCGTGTTTCTTCTAAATTGCAGTACTTAGGTCAAAACACTTACAAACGTTTCTTTGTGAAAAAAACAAACACTTAAGCATTTTTAAAGCGACTTGAAGGTGGCTGCCATTTACGACTGTTCCTAGACCTAAAAAGGTCGGATCCCGACTTTATTAGTAAACAAAGCATAAAGATCATTGAGTTCTTGACATTACGAACGTGTTACACTTAGCCCTTCCAGGGTCCTTTACTACAACCACTTCCGTACAACAGTTAAAAATGGACTTTGATGAAAAATACAGTGGTGGTCAAAAAAAAGGTTTACACTTTATATATGACAAATCTCTCAAAAGTGGGTGGACATATCACAGTTTTTTGAAGATATTTTAATTACAAATCTTGTTATAACCATGGTGGAAAACGGGGCGTTCAAAACAAAGCGTAAATAGCAAAATGGCGGCCCAAATAGCCGACCAATGGGTCCAAAATCATTTTGCACACACGTAATTCTATGGGAAAACCCTTATGTTGAACATGATCAATACCATTGCGTGAATTGGAGGCATACTCACGTAACAAACTACTGACCCCATTCGAGTTTGTGTGAAGTTTTACCGTTTGAAAATGAATGAGAGAGAGAATAAACTAAAACAGTGAAATGACTTGAAATGCCTATTTATATAATAATTAAGTTGATTTCAATTGGGGGAGGATTTTTAAATTGAAAGATACATGCATGTTTTTTTTTTGCCAGGACTGATCGGAGACTTGCTTGTAAATTTCGAAGTTTGCATGGTTTGGGACAACAATAATAAAGAGAAATATTGTTAGCCGTTTTGTTTTTAAATGTATGAGAGAATAACTTGAATAATTTGATGTGTCTTGATTCGTACCTGTGTGGTTATTATTAAAATACCAACTTATTACCAAGTCATGAGGGGATGCATTTTCAATGTGTGTATTAATTTGGATATAATGTACGTGACCGCAAACAGAGTGCCAGAGACTTGCCCTGTATGTGCCAAAGTGGTTTTTGACCGTTTTTTCTCTAGATGGTGGCATTTGTCATTCAGCTTTGTTTTCAATGCCGTTTTCACCAGCGTTGCAAACAAGATATGTAGTTAATAAGTACCTTCAAACTATTTGTGATATGTCTACACACTACTGAGAAATTGGCAAACGAAAAACAAAAGGTTGTAAAACTTTTTTTTGGGACCACTCTGTAGGGGGCGCGATTTGTTACATTGTATGAAGCAAATCGGCTGAATCACACGGCCGTGCGAGTTATTTTTGCCTCAAATTTCGAGGTGTGTATTGATGAATTCTTGGATAGGTCTTGGACAATGTAATTAGGTAATTAAATGTGAATTGGCACATTGACAAGAATTTCAGTATGTTTTGCAAATCAATCTTTTAACAGAATGGAAGGTAATTTTGAATTATGACCAATGAAGCTATGCATGACAAACCCAAAAACCATAAAGTAAATACGAAACTGGTCGTAAGTCATGAATTGAAGTACAAAATAGGGTAAAATGGCTGATTTTGCAGGGGACAGCTAACTCATAGAAAACTTAACGCGTGCGGCCAAGTCATTGCAAGCTGAAATACTACGTGAATCAAAAAAATTGTGCAAGGATTGCAGATGACTGACCTTGATGAAATCACTGAATCATAGATTTGCTGTTGTTTTAATAAAGCGAATCTAATATACTTCCAAATGTTGAAAAAATTAAAGAAATTGACTGAAAAATAAGCTACATATGACAAATTTTGTAAGTACACCTCTTTTTCCTCCATTCCAATGGGATTTATACAGTTAAGCAAGATATTACGTATGGGGCATATATGGGGTATGGCATTATGAAAGTAATGATGACCCATGGTATCTTTTTAATTGATCTATGAATAGCCATAATCTCCTTTATTGATCTTCAAAAGGAATTTAATGTTCACACAAAACCTCAACCAATTAATCATGATGTGTAAATGAAAAGGGTTTTCAACTACTGTAATCCAAGTATAGAAACAGGCTATGCCAATAAGGGACTAAACTCTTAGCAAAACCTTAAACAATGGGAAGATCTTGTTTTCTTGCTGTGCAACAGGTGAATTGGTGCTTGGATTGTCATATCAGTTGGCAGATTGGTATAAATAGATTCTTTTATTAATCCGTAGTTGAAATAATCAAGAAAATGTAACATTAAGTTGACAAAGGCATCATGATATTGTACATGTACATTCTCACAAACACAAGTTTAATGTGTGTAAATCCCATATGAATGGAGAAAAAAGGGGTGTGCTTACAAAACCTGCCATATCTGGCTTATTTTTCAGTCGATTTCTTTCATTTTTTCAACACATGAAAGTATATTAGATGTGTTTATAAAAACAACAACAGGCCTATGATATAGTGATTGCATTATTAAGGTCAACATCATCTTTTATGCTTGCACAATTTTTTTTTTTGATTCACGTAGTAGATCTGGTTCGATATGCTCGAGCTGTTAACAATGCATCACAGCTTTACTTCCGATCTCTGTGAGGTATAGTCATCTCAGATTACAATATGTTCCGCTGCTGTCTGGACTAGCTCTCATTTATGTGAAGGTAGTGAAAGATCAACAGAGGGCTACACAAACGTCGAAGGCCAATTCTGTTGTATGGTTAGGTACAAATCAATAAAAACTTTTAAATCTAAAACTAAAATCTAAAACATTGAGGGTTTTCCAGAAATAATTCATGACGGTAGACAGGTGCGTACATTTGTCCAGATAAAGGTAGACAATTTTGTCTGGACAACGGTAAACAATTGTGTCTGCCGTCATGAAATTTGTCTGGGAAAGGTTTAATATTTTATAAATTATTGTTTTCGTTGAAATAATCATTTTTTTATTATTATGATTACAATTGTTAGCATTAGTTTCCTACTTGAAATAATTGTCGAGGCTCAAGGAAGTTTTGGCACTTAGAAGTAATATAATGCACGCCATATATTGTCGGTGTAAGATTAAGTGATCGTCAAAACTATAATCCATCCCTGCTAATTTGTCATGTTAGTTGGCCGAGAGAGGATGTATAATTGTTTTGTTGAATTTAGTGAATCGTTTTGTTCTCCCAAAGTTCCATTTATAAGTCGTCGGGTGTATTACATAGTGACGGTTTACAATAAAGATAGTATATATCAACTTCTATACGCTTACCAAGTTTGAAGGTTCTAAAGTAGGTAATTTATTCATAATCTTATATATTTAAATATGTGGGTTTTTTAGGTCGTCCAATGCAATCGGAAAGACCTTATGTCGGCATGATTCGCATGATTATAGCACATACCTTTTGGTTGACATTTTTTTCAGCTCATGAATCATTCATACTTGTATGCTTATATATTGAGACAAGAGGTCTTGTGTGGAGTAACAGATGAGGAGGTCAAAAGTCATTAAGGTGTCATTTATGGTCATTATGGCTCTAGAATAATCTTGACCACCTAATCGGACGATTATATGGGACCGATTCCCTTTTTATGGCGTAATAAATAATAATAATAATGTGATTATAAACGCGGCACATATCACCTTACGGCAGTGCCAGGCGCTGATGCCAATTATTATTACCGTGCCCATCAGGAAATAGTCACAACCGTTTCGCTTCATCTAGGGTTGAGAATAGAGACTTTGCATACAGTGAGGGTAAAAAAAGTACAACCCAATGAGTGATTTTTAATGCCAAGTGCGGAGGAAAGAAACACGCATTTGTCCGCCCCAGTTACTAGAACATAGAGGAACAATTATTTAACAATGGACATACCCAAAATGCCCAAGCGTGGAACACCCTAGAAAAAAACCTGGACATCCAGGCCTGGGCAGGGAATTGACCCCCGGACCCTCGTCCACAAGGGGAATGCTCTAACCACTAAAGCTACTCAGGCCGCATGATAACGGGCTGTTACCAAGCCTAAGTAGTAATGGCTGAGAGAGCAGGGTATACAGTACGACAGGAATACAGAACAGACAGCAGTGTGCGAGCATCATTTCGATGCTTACCCGCGCAGTCTAATATACAAGTAAGACAGAGTAGGTATGAGACTAGCGCCTCGTACACTGGAGGGGGGGGGGGATGGGGGATATAGTATAACGATACACACAGAAAACTAGAAAAAAAAGATGGAGCGTGGGTGAACACTTTTCTGGGCTCTACTCTACAGAAAAGGAACTGTCACAACCTCATGCCTTGACAAGATCAAGCGTCTTCCTACAATGGCCTGCCCGAGATGCTGTCACCGACAGTGGATGAACTTGACATGGCCCTCGACAGTCTATCATCCGGAAAAGCCCGGGGAATGATGGATACCACCAGACTTGATCAAATGCTCTTTGTAAAGGCTCTCTGCTTCACCCACTACATGTAGTTCTCTGGCAATGCTGGGAGGAAGGAGCCTGTACCACAGGACATGTGCGACTCCAAGATCATCACCCTCTACAAGAACAAAGAGTGAAGAAGGATCGCAACAATTACAGCGGTATTTCCCTCCTTAGTAGTGTCGGCAAAGTTTTTGCCAGCTGTTGCGTTGATGCGTCTCAAGTCCTGGCTGAAAGTGTGTATCCTGAGTCTCAGTGAGGATTTCGTGCTGCAGATCTACGTCGATATGATCTTATCCATAACGCCAACTACACGGGAGGAGAGAAGTGCAGAGAACAACAGAAGACACTCTACATTGCTTTCACAGACCAAGCCTTTGACCTGTTAGAAGTAATGGATGTTCCAAAATCCTCCAGAAGAGTGGCTGTCCACCAAGAGTTCGAGCATCATCAGCAGATCTTTCCACACTGAAATGAAAGCAATGGAACGTGTGACGGCAGCCTGTCAGAGCCGTTTGACATTCGCAGTGGTGTTAAGAAAGGATTGATGTCTGGCCCCAAACGCTCTTGGGGATATTCTTTTCAGTACTTCTGCAAGCCTAGCCTTCGGTACAGCCACAGAAGGCATCTACATGCCCACCAGGTCTGTGCGTCGCCTCTTCAATACTGCACGCCTTAGAGCTAGACAAAGGTTCGTCAGCTAGTGATTCGTGACATGTTTGCTGATGATGCTGCCCATTACTTACAGTCCAAGCAGGAACTCAGCTGCTCATAGATCGCTTCTCACAGGACTGTAAGGACTTCGGACTTGTCATCGTTTGAAGAGGACTAATGTCCTTGCCCAAGTTGCTCAAGAACAACCTGTCAGCACCATCGACAATTACACACTTGAGGGTGGGTCAGGGACTTCACGTACCTAGGCGGCACCAGCAGTGACAGTCTGTCTCTCGATGCCAGAAATCTGCAAACGCATGGTTAAAGCTGCAGACTACTCTGAAACCCGGCCTACAACGCGTGTGTGGGAAAAATCCCGAAGCTGTCCATTGAGACAAAGGCAGCAGTTTACAACGCCTGCATCATAAGCACATTACTGTATGGTACCGTGAGACATGCGACTACATAATCTAGACATGAGAAGAAACTCAACAGCTTCCATCTGCACTGTATTAGATGCATTCTAGGTGTCACTTAGAAGGACATGCGGTTGATGCCCAAATTCAGAGCCCTGACTCGACTGGACTCCCCAACCATTTATACATTTCTTAGACAACGCAGACTCCGATGGCTGGAGTGGATGGAGGATGGCCGTCTACTGAAAGATATGTATGCTGAGCTTACATATGGCAAGAAGTTGGTCGAACCCAGATCGCTACAAGGATATTTGTAAGCGTGGTATGTGTACCCGGAACATCGACATTGGGTGCTCTGGGAGAACCCCTTGCTGACAATCGTCAACCTTTGGCGGAGAACAGTGAGCAAACACCTTGAGCTGGGAGAAAACAGATCATCAGCAGTTTTGAGAAGAGAGAGTAAAAGAAAGCTGCACAGATCCTTGGAGAGTCAAGCTTGCTGAATCCCATATAGGTAGCAACCGTGGCCGAGACTGCCACTCTAAGGATTGGCCTCTTCAGCCACCGACGTCGATGTTCACCTAACCTGTGACTTAATGTGAGCGCTTTATCCATAGTCGCTTGCGACCGACGGAGGCCATGATGATGGACACACTAGTACACGAGATCATTCCTGATACGTTGCCGCGTTCTTAAACATATATTATAATTCAAAGTGGGAGAGGAGAGACAAGAAACACGCATCGCGCATACTAGAACATAGGGAAACAATTTATTTAAATGGGGACCCATACACAAAATGCCAAGCGTAAAACCCTAGAAAAAATCCATGGACCTCAGCGCCTGGGCAGGAAGTGAACCCGGAACTTCGCCACACAAGGCGAATGCTCTAACCATTGTGAGAAAATGGAGGAAAATTCTTTATTAGACAATCACTGTTTTGTTAACTTTCATAAAAATAGATTCACGCATTCTAAAGTTACAGTTGAGGAAGTGAAAATCAGACGTTATAAAGACCGAACAAGTTACACGCTAGGTAAAACCAAAGAGATATTTGGTTGTACGTTAAGCATTGGGATTTTGAGACATTACCTTAATTAAATACGACACTAGGAAATAAATTCAGGTGCTTGTATTGATAACCGTGGTGAAGATGGTGGTTAAAGCGGCGGGATCTCCCAGTTAAAATCCTTGCCCCCCTTGCCTCCCCCGAGCCCAAAAATAGTCGGGAAAAATAATCATTGTTAGTATTAACAGTCTGGTTACATCGAAGGCGGGGTAAAGACTATAAAGCATCAGATATCAAAATATATTAATGAAAATAAATTTTTGCACATGAAGACAACAATTTGCAGCATTTTCATCTTCTTTGATATCCATTTTAATAACACTTCAGAAATACGTGTATACGCCTACATAACAGAGGAGAAGAATGAAGCATTAAAATGTTCCATATAGGTAATCGTGTTAATGTCATTGAATCTTACGCTAATCATACTTATCATTTCCAACAGTGTCCTGCTTATATTTGGATACGAGCACCAGAGAAATCAACGTGCTAATCTATTTTGGATCCCTCCACTGCATCCCAAAATACTGTAACCTTTGATCTTGACGCATAACCCCCGCAGACGCGTGCAAGGGCTGTAAGCTTGCTACAACTAACACGGGGATCAGTCTTCGGCTCATTCAGTCCACGTGGTAAGGGTATTTAGCCGGCGCTGACTATTGTATTCAGTTTATAGACTTATGGACCCATTTTTCACATTCATGCGGGATCAATTGAATATTAATATTAAAGAACAATATACAGATGTTTGCATCTTAAAAAGGAATTGTATTATGGGAATAACAGCCCAATTTTTGGAACAAATAAAGATTTGATGACGTCACGGCATGATTGGTTTATATTTTGCTTCGGGAACCATCACGGTAAAAAGGACGTACGTATCCCTACATTGGAAAAAAAAAACAAACCGATGATCGTCATCGTAGCGTCGGTTTGAATCTGTAGGGAAAAGGTAAATTTTGTACTGTTTAGACAGAATATACGGTGTCTTTGGAAAAAAATAATAGCACTTTGGCAGAGGGGTCCGATGTTAAGACCTTGATTTTCAAATAGTCGGATTTATATATATCGCGTCGCCCCCGAAAGAAGACACACTGATAGCTGATACCGACACGTGACTGTACCTGCACACGTGAACAAAACTATTCATCTCGTTACGTTTATACTACAATACGGCAAAAAAGCAGCAAGCATTCTGTTACTCTCTGTTTGTCCAGCCGGAATCGATCAAGATGTGAGACTATACATGGGTCTGTACAAGGAGGGTAGGACACGATTCTGCCTCGATTTGGGCCTTGGGGATTTCAAAACGGTAATTTGTGAAACGGCTACATGCATTTACTATGGCACGTCCTCGGTCCAGTGGACCATTAAAAAATCATCTCTTAAACTTTGTTCAAAAGATCTGTGTAATATCATGATAAACTTACGAAAAAAAATATGAAAGTTCACATCAATCATGCTTCTGTTAAATTACATGTGCATAACATCAAAATCCAGAACTTCCCGCAAAAGTAACTCTCTATCAAACATAATACCCCTTGAAAATACGCGCCATGGCCTACAGAGCTATGCGCTCGTAGCCATGCGACCGATACACTCTAATATCAAAACAGTCAAACAGGCCTATTATAATTATTAAAACACCCCAAACCAGTGCCTCCTGATCGATTTCTTATGATTAAACAGGGTAGACTAACACAGCGAAATAATGTCAAACTACTGAAGATAATTCCCCATTACGAAACTCTTTTCGTATCTTTTAAAGGTTCATTAGAGTTAAGTTAATCTTGTTTTTGGTAAAATTCAAATCTGTTTAAATGTGGTAACTTATGTTTAATATTCTTTCACCGTTTCCAAACCCGAAAGTAGCACAAACTCGTGTTTGTGTTCTAGAGTAAACTGGATTTATCTCATTGAAATAGGCAAATAGGATGAAACAAAAAGTATGAAAGCCTGGGCTTTTTCTTTAATGTGATGCACAAGAGAGCGTATGTATATTGAGATTTAATATTGAAAGAATCGTGGTTTCGGTAATCATTTGAGCTTTATATATGATGCGTAATGACTCTGCAAAGTTGACATTTTTTTTCATATGTGATTTCTCAGAACATTTTCCATATCCTCACTAGTAAGCACCCGACGAATACATCATTTTAGGCAAAATATACTTGATAATATCACTTTGTTCCAAATTTTATGTGTGGAGCGAAATGTCGTAGTTGAATTTAATATGCCCACAAATCTGCAGGCATTCTCTGAAATTAATCAAGTTGGGGAAATGGTTGTCTTTGCTTTGATTTTGATCTGAGAGTATCTAGGTTCCCCCACTCTTTCCTACCACTACTTTCTAAATGAAAAGACTTGTGAATACCTCACACCCAAAACGAACATGTCAAACTCTGTATACACTCCAAAAAGAGTGAAATGCCTGCAGAACAGTTGATTGTTTTTCAATTATCCTCTTTTGAAGAGCTCACAGATAGACAACCCAATTGATGAATTTCAACTATACAACTTCAAAGAACTAAAATAAGAATTAATGCAAAGTTTAACCATAGTTTAGACCCAGCCTGTAGTTCCCGTCACCAAACAATTGCTCATTTCTCACAAATGCAGTAACAAAATAAATTCATACTTGGTCACAACGACCTCTGACCTGAGCCTCAACTGACAGGGGTGCAACTTGACACCTAAGTAAAAAAAGTAAAAAAAAAAACTTTGCTATGTCATTGAAAAAAGCTTGCAATATTGCCATATTGTATTAATTTTAGAGTAAAGCAGTGTGAAGTTAATCCAAAAGAAATCCGACCGACCCTAATATTGTTTCTCCGTTTCGGCAAACATATTTTTATGCCCAAATCAGTACAATTGTTCACAAAGGTATGTGCCGTTACGTTTGTGGAATTATGAGAGCTTAATAGCGAAAGTACCGCTTATTTAGAGAAAGGGTCTTTAATGCCAAAAAAGAAATGAGGTAGGAAAAAGATGAGAAAGCTACAAATTATGCCACACCTACTTACAAGGTTTGTTTGTAAAAGTCCAAGTTACAGGTTCAATGGTAGCTGGTGGTGGCAATGGTTAATCTTGTTTAATCATATGTTTTGGAGGTTTCTAATATAGTTTTTGCCAGACGAGATGGGTGCCAGACGAGAAACCTTGAGGCCGCCAACGCCACATAATAATGATCATAGTCCAGAAATATTGAGCACAGTATTTATCCCTAACCTTAATTAGAAAGAAATACAAACACGGTTAGTCAGCATTTAATGTTGCTTTCAATTCAATATGTGACTGTCAACACAACACAGTTTTGATACCCATGTAGTTTGCCGGTAGAATTGTCAATTTTTTTGTCTGTCTTTAGGGTTTAGCAGTCCAAAATCAGTTGAAACTCTTAAAAAGTCCTCATTAATCACATAAACAATTGCTTCAATATAGTGTCCAAAGTGGCTTCTAATACACTTGGGCTATAATTAATTATTTCATCTAAACTGGATTTGTAATCTGGTAATGTTTGTGTAAATCTCTATTATCCAGACAGACTACTATTAAGTAGTCACATTATCCAATACATGTAAGATGACATCCAATATGGTCGTCCAATATGGCTAATGATGCCATTGAAAGCAATAACAGCCCATTTTTTTTTATGAAGAGCGCCCAAATTTCTCACAATTCTGAGATTTTTGCACAGTTGCATTGGTAAATTGACTGGTAAATTGGTAAAGCTCAAAATGTCTGTGTCGCAAAAGAATGAATTTGTAATTAGAATACTGTGTGAGTCAAAAAGAATAGGACCGTGATTGATTGTCTTTTATCAAAGAAACTAATTGGGCTGTTCTGCCGAAAAGAACCGATTTATCCAGCTGTCCACGGAATGCTGAATGTTTTGAATATGTGTGAGTACCTGGGAAATGACTAAGTCATTGAAATGTAAATGAGATTTAAGCCCGCGAGTTTCAAAAACAGATTAGCATGGTCTGCATAAAATCAATAATGAATAAAATAACAAATCTGAAGGTATTTTCAAAACTAACTTGGCATCTTGCTGGAAAGGTATTAGGTATCATGGCCCCTCCATATCCAGATGTACCACGAACTTTCATAGTTGAAACTTACTTGCAGACCCATTCTCCCGTTTAGGTTCAGAGACAGTTTGCCTTGCACTTCCCGCAAGCAAACCGTACACCTTGCAAACAGGTTATTAGCAATGGTCAGGAAATTCCATGATATATAACCATCAGGAACCGAAAACATGAAGCATCAGGAAGAAGACGGAACTGCCAGGTCCCAAGCTAACGTTGTTCGAGTGAGACAAGCTCTGAGAATGAACCCAAGAATCAGCTCAATTGGATTATAGGGTTATAAACAAACATTAAAACTCAATGCCAGATTTAGTCTTCAATAATTGCCATTTTAGTATTGTGAAAGCCATCTTGAACACCGTATTTATTATCTAATTCCTGAAAAAAGTGATATCCTGACCCATAAAAAACCAAAGGACAGACACCCGGTTGTCACTCTACGGCCAATAGTAGATAAGTATCAGACACTTTATTGTATTTCCTGGCATAATGAATTTGTTGATTACGGATTATTGAACCACTAGGCGGTCCCCGGGTTTCGCGATCACCTGGGTTTCGCGATCACCTGGCATGAATGACCCCAGGTTTTGCGGTGCCTTTGACCTGGAATGACCTTGTCATGACCTTTACAATTTTTGGCATCAATAGCCCCCGCCCACCAAGTTTCGTCTGGATACACCAAAGTTTACCCAATTTGACCTCCATTGATCTTGTATGACCCCTGATGACCTTGTTGTGACCTTTAAGATTGCTGGCATCAACAACCAACCACACCCTTCAAGTTGCATGTCCATACACCAACATTTACTCCATTTGACCTCCTTTGACCTTGAATGACCCCTAATGACCTTGTCGTGACCTTAACATTTTCGGCATCAACAATCGACCCCACCCTCCAAGTTTCATGTCCATATACCAACGTTTACCTCATTTGACCTTGAATGACCCCTGATGACCTTGTTGTGACCTTCAAAAATTTTGGCATCAACAATCAACCCCGCCCACCAAGTTTCGTCTGGATACACCAAAGTTTACCCCTTTTGACCTTCTTTGACCGTTAATGACCCCTAATGATCTTGTCATGACCTTTAAAATTGTTGGCATCAAAAATCGACCCCACCCTCCAAGTTTCATGTCTATACACCAACGTTTACCCCATTTGACCTCATTTGACCTTGAATGACCCCTGATGACCTTTAATCCACTAACCAATACAACCTCGGTCTTCGGACGGTCAAGAGGCACCCGCCCACCAAGTTTCAGGAACGTGCGACCCTCGGTCTCCGAGAAACCAACGTTTAACCTCATTTGACCTTGAATGACCCCTGATAACCTTGTCGTGACCTTTAAAATTTTCGGCATCAAAAATCGACCCCACCCTCCAAGTTTCATGTCCATACACCCGCCCACCAAGTTGCTTTTGACCTCGAATGACCCCGATGACCTTTGATCCACTAATCAATACAAACTCGGTCTTCGTTCAGTCAAGGGGCACCCGCCCACCAAGTTTCAGGACCGTGCCACCTTTGGTCTCCGAGAAAATAGACGCGGTCAGACACACAGACAGATAGACAGACCACCGGTATTAATATATAGATTATTTTTTTAACCACCATGCAGGGCTGAAAGATGGGGGTCAGCCGATTTCAACCAAATTTCACAGCATGGATGGGTTTTGTGAATAATTCATGACACCAAAGTAAAAAATAAATCAGACTCCCCTTAATGGCGAAATGGACCCCCCCCCCCTTAAAAATGGCCATATTTACTCTTAAATGCGTGGAAAAATTGGCAAAATGTAGGGAAACCCGACGAGATAATTAAATAACAAATTTACATTATTGAACCGTATTTTTGTTAAGCATGTTATTGTTTATCTCTGCACATGTTTATGTACCTGCAGTGTTTCTAGAAGATGTATTTTTCTAAGCCTGAAATCAGCGATTTTCACCAAGTAGCCAAAATTAGCAAAAATGTCAATATTGCCCATCCCTTTCAGTCCTTATTGCCTGAGCATGTCTTTGAACACATTTGAAAACATTGTTTTTGATTTTTTTCTTAATTTTTTACAAATATGGACCTTTTTAAGAAAAAGTGTCATTTTTCGCTTCCCCACAACACATTAAACGGGAGTTATGGCTCTCCAAGTTAATTGAAAATACCCCATTTTCGTGCATTTTGGCACTCTTTTACCGCATTTATTCAAAGAAATACAACTGTTAAAACACGTTTTTGTGGAACCAAGCATGATTTGTGAGATTCAAACACCTTTGAATATTCTTCAAGTAATGTAAATGATACATTGAACACATCACATAAGTAATGGATATGCTTATTTCACGGACAACCCCCCCAATCGGCTGTCACTATAGCACGTACACACTTCTTTCAATACATTTTACAAATGAAGAGCGCCGCTCATTACTCTCATTACTGAATGGTGACGTAATATTTGCGATACAGCTTGGGGAGATTTTGAAATTCTGTATTGTGTGTTCATGACGTTCGAGAGACTTTTTTAGACCTCAGTTGGTAAAAATTATATGCGCAATGATAATGGGATTTTTTTTTTTTTTTTTTTTCTTAGATCATTCCTGAACCCACAGTGTCATCATTGCAAGGTGACATGAACGTTTAATAAGGTGACATTACAAATATGCATGGCTATATTTCGGCAGTGGAACCTAAGTTTGAACTGTGAAATGCAATAGCTTGCAATGGGGGTATTGATTGCTGTCATAATTATATGCACGGAACCGTGTTTGTGGGTGCGGTCAAGCATGGTTTGCATGTACACACAGAGTCGGTTCTGTGTCACCCGAATGTACTACACATGCGCGAATTGCCATCGCTGACTAGCGTCGGTGACTTTTCACTAGAATCTGCTATACAGGCTTCAATAGAGAGGTTTGTTTGTGTATAGCGCATGTATGACAGGTTTGCCGTGCAAATAATAAGGGGCCCCTAATATCTTGTCATTACCTTTAAATTGGCCTTGGCACGCAAAATCGACCCCACCCTCCAAGTTTCATGTCTATACACCACGTTTACCCCTTCGACCTCCTATTGACCTTGAATGAACCCCTGATGACCTTTATTATCCACTAACATACAACCTCGGTCTTCGGTACTGTCAGATGCCAACCCGCCCCCCAAGTATTCAGTACGTGCGACCGCATCCGGTCTCCTATAAACCAACTTAAACCTCATTTGACCTTGAATGACCCTAATAACCTTGTCGTTACCCTTTATTCAAAATTTTCGTGACCCCCTCAAAATCGACCCCACCCTCCAACGTTCTGTCCATACCCCGCCCACCAGTTGTTTTGACCTCGATGACCCCGATGACCTTTGTCCACTCCTCAATACACCCTCGTCTCGTTCGTCAAGGTGCACACTCGCCCACCAATTTCAGGACTCGTTGCCACCTTTGGTTCATCTATAAAATAGAACGCGTCAGACACCAGACAGATGACAACCACACCGTGTATTAATATTATATCTTATTTTTTTAAACCAACCACCCTGTCAGGGCTGAATATGGGGTTCAGCCGCTTTCAACCAAATTTCATTTCACAGCATGGATGATGGTTTATGTGATATTCTGACCAACCAAAGTAAAAATTCAGACTCCCCTTATGGCGAAGCCCCCCCGCCCGTCAAAGGGCCATATTTACGCTCTATGCGTGGAAAATGCAAATGTAGGGAGAACCGACGAGATCTTAATACAAATTACATTCTTGAACCGTTTTTATGTTAAAGCAATGTTATTGTTTATCTCTGCACATTTTATGATACCCACACCGTCGTTTTTCTAGAAGACCATGTATGTTTTCTAATCCTGAAAACATCAATCAAGCGATTTTTCAACCAAGTCGGCCAAATTAGCAAAAATGTCAATATTGCCTCCCTTCAGTCCTTATTGCCCCCTGAGCATGTCTTTTGAACACATTGCAACATTGTTTTATTTTTTTCTTCATTTTTTTACCAAATATCGCCTTTTTAAGAACAATTGTCATTTTCGCTTTCCCCCACACACATTAACGGAGTTATGGCTCTCAAGTTACATTGGGGAAACTACCCCCCCCATTTTTCGTGCATTTTGGCAACTCTTTACCGCATTTATTCAAGAAACCTGTCTAAACAAGTTTTTGTGGAACCCCCCAAGCATGATTTTGTGAGAATTCAAACACCTTTGAATGATTCCTTCAAGTAATAAAATGCTACATTGACACATCACCCCTAAGTAATGGATATGCTTATTCACTGACACCCCCCCAATCTGCTGTCACTAATATCACGATGCACACTTCTTCAATCAATTTTCCAAATTAGAGCGCCGCTCATACTCCTCATTACTGAATGGTTGACGTATAGTTGCGCAATACAGCTTTCGGGGAGATTTGAAATCTGTATTGTGTGTTCATGACCGTTCGAGAGACTTTTTTTAGAACCCTCAAGTTGGTAAAAATTATATTCGCCATGATATGGGAAATCCGGTATGGGTCGTCTTGGCATGGTGAAACAGAATTTAAGTAAGACTTTCCGTTGTTCCTGTGTTTCCTGTTGTTTTTATGTCTATACCGTTACGCCATGAGTCTATCCCGGAAATTGAGGGTGAAAAAGTACTCCTAATAATTGTATATGCACATATAATGTGACTAGTGAGGTCTATGTGTGTCGGTATTACTTATATCATTCCTGAACCCCCGTGTCACCTTGCAGTGAGCATGAACGTTATAAGCGTTACCTATTCAATATGCTGGCTATATTCGGCATGGAAACCTAGTTTGAATCTGTGAAATGCATCTTGCAAGGGGGGTAGTGATTGCTTTCATAGTATATCCGAACCGTGTTGATGGGTGGCTGTCAAGCATGTTTGCATGTACCCACAGATTGTGTTCTGTGTCCCAAGGTACTACACATTGGCGCGAATTGCCATCAGCTTACTAGCTCGTCGGTGACTTTTCACTAGTCTTCTCTATACACGGCTACAATAGTAGAGTTTTTTTGTGTGATAGCGCATGTATGCAGGTTTGCCGTGCAAAATAATAGGGGTAGGGGTAACAAATAGTATTTTCGCATCTTTCTTGTGTATTTTTTCTACTTTTTTTGCTTAACATAGTTTTTAAGTCAATAAAACCCTAATAGTTATTTTCCTTCTATAAAATTAATTCCTTCTAGGGATTAGTTGATGTTATTGTTGGTACGTTTACATTGGTTAAAACTCGCCGCATACACGACGCCAACGTTTTTTGGGCAAAAAATGAAGGTAAACACGGTTTTGACATCCGCTTCCCTTAAAACAGAAACATGCGAAACTGGACTAATAATTAGCTATTCAATTAGTCTTCTTTGTCATAATCATACACCACGCCATTATTGATTTCATGTACCAGGTTTGATTTCGCGAGGGTTTGGATCACAATCCGTATTTCATCCAGGATTTGAGCCAATTGCAGTCCATAGCGAAAACACGGCTAATCGAACATTTTCATGACACCTTGTTTTCGAGCGATGTCTTTTTAATCGTTAAACAATTGATTTGTTTAATGCGAATTGGTCAAATAGAGAGGGTCTATGTACAATCTCACCATTTAAAGAATCGGAGGTCTTTTCAGACTCGAACTCGCAATATAATAGTGAAATTGACAGTCCCCAATAGCGTTCAAGGACGCAACGACCACTAATAACGCTCCATTGAAATACAACACGGCAATTCACCACATCGCGCCCCTCTGTTTGCACCCAGCGTGCCATCTTTTGAATGTTTTGATACCATTTCCCTAAGAACACAACTGAACTTTCAAAATTAGCAATTTTTTGATACAATGATCTCCAAAAATGGGTTACGATTTCAGAGATATGGTCAACCATAGGTACGGAAAGGCCACATTTTTCACCTGTGAAAATATAAAAAGTGCGAAAAAGGGTCATTTTGATTTGCACATGAGAATACATTCTGACTGCATTTATAATGTAATTGCAACTTAGATCAACACATAACGCACAAGTTTCATTGAGACTTTCGTCCAATTGTTCGCAGTTATGGGCTTTGAAATGTCAAGTATGGCCATTATCTAAACTACACGTCAATTTACCCCATCAAACTTATGGGAAAGTAACCTTTTATTACCAATTTTTGGTTAAATCGGTTCAGCCTTTGGATAGTGAAAAGCCAAAATGTGGTCGGTAATTGGCCCTTAGACAGTGTGTGTTAAATTAATGTCGACCATATTTGGGACAATTTTTTTGTTCATCATCAACGGAAATATTTCCTGGCCCTTAAATTGCCCTGCATGTAAGAGAAAATACGCATTTTTTCTTCTGAACCAAATTTCAATTTTGTCAAGTAAATGGGGAGGCGAGTGGTCTTCAGGTCCCCCACCCAACAACAATGAACTATAAATATATCCCTCCATTAAAAATGGGTTATTCCATTTTATTGTGTAAAAAACATTATAGCGAGCATGAGGCATTGAATTAGGCCTACTACGGGGGAATTGTATTTTCAAATCAAACTTGAGAATGAGTGGAAGAGAAAGGGTGACATTAAGGAGGTTGATGTTAAGGGTTGTCTAACATTTTTTCCAACCCCCAAAATATCGTGGTCACATTTTGTGTTTTTAATTTTATCCCTCGTGGATGCTTTATCGGATACTGACACACGTCCCTATGAACTCGTGCTTCCCTGGGCCTTGCCATTTCGGTGGAAGTGTATAAAAGGTCAACAAAGCACAAAAAGTTAACATTGGAATATCCTAATTCTGGAAAGAACTGCTGCCCAAACTGTGCATTTAGTAGGAGTTGTAGGGGTACGGACCCGAATACCCATGCCATTTAGGCACCGAGGATGCTCTCCGTAACTAATTTTGTTCCATTAAGTTGGGGATCAGATCTATTTCTGATGGCGCGACGTGGCAAACGACTCCTGGATTTGAAGATCAGCTTTGTTTATTCTGCCAAATTACGGCATAAAAAAATCATTTAAACTAAATTTCGCGGTTCTCGGGTTGCGGCCCTCTTGCTATATTCAGAGACTATACGCTGTGGGCCGCGCCATGACCTTTGACAATTGGCACTGATGGTGACCTCTCCACAATATGAGGAAAGGTCCTTTGGTTGCCACCTATGCCACAGTTGTTCCATCTGACTTCAACTTTTACATTGAGTCAATTGTACTTTTACCTATTTTTCTCAAACGTGACTTTGACCTTGGCACTGACCTTTGACCTCAATCAACAATATGAGGGATCAGACCCATGATGCGCCTATTCACCATAGATGACTGCCTAAAATCGTGTACCATGCATTTTTCAATGGTATAGATTTGGAATGACACGAGTTGAACGGTTTGGGGTTTATTTCCGTATTTATATCCGTACACGATTTGGCACTCACACTCATCTACTGACACAAGTTGGTTCCAGATTGAATAACTCCACACTTTTCAAGTGAGGTCACTATTAAAAAAAAAAGCTTTAGTGACACATAATCACATATCGTCCCAACGCACAACAAAATGCAAATGGTCCTGTAATCTATAGCTGGCGGCCCAGCTATAGCTGGCTGCCCACAAAGAAACTGGACGCTTTTTTAATACCCACATCCTACAAACCATATTAGCACTGCGCCAGAAAATGTACTGTGCACTGCGAATTCATCAGTCAACATGAACCAGCCGTAGCCAGGATTTATTTGGGGGGGGTGGGGGGGGTGTGCTGATTCTGCCATTTGTGTGGGACCTTTTTTGTCGATAAATTTCTTTTTTTTTTCGGCCTCGCTGCTAGAATTTATCGTATGCAGTGTATTGACCATAGTAATTCATATAACCACAACCCTTAAATCAACAGCTTGAAGACAGGCGCCAAACTTCAACATGACAAAGGCGGACCTCCACTGACAAAGCGGACCTTCAAAAGGATAAACGGACCTTGGTCATTTTTTTGGGGGGGGGGGGTGGTGCGGTCGGCACCCCCCGCACCCCTTTCCCCTGCCTACGGCCATGACATGAACACACCAAAAACATCCCCCTTGTAGAATATGGCTAAAACCGAAATGCATTACCCTAGTCTTACCAGGGGGGGGGCGTGGGGAAACTTACGCTCCAGTGGGCTAAAATGCCAAAAACTTCGTAAAGCTTCTAGGTATCGTTTCTCTCATCCTTCATTCACCGGGTAGGGCCTGCCGTCAAAGTCGAAGGGTGGGGGGGATGGTTGCCACCCACAGATATTTTTGGTGCATTTTTGAAATATTATGCACGATTCTCTAAAACTCTATGTTATCCTAACTAGCCATTGCCTTCATTTAGAGCTGAAAACCCGCATGAAAATTCCGATATTCCTACGTTTTTTAGCTCAAATTGGATTTTCGCCTATTTTCTGTGGAAATGGCCAATTTTTGCCAGACTCGGCGTGACATTGATGTACGGTCATTGTGACGCAGGTATCTAGTAATCTGGTATTATTATGGTATCTGGAAAGAGAAGGACCATAGCTACCACTGGTTATCAAAATCCTAAGCATCGGGGGCTTTACTAACAAACTTCCATTTAACTGCCCATTGGCGCCTATTTATACCTAACCTTTCCACACCCTTTCAAAACCATACAGCACCGAGGCTGGGTAATCATGCAAACACAAATGTATAGTTGGGTCATTTGGAGCAATTTAGTTGGGTCATCAGTGAATAGATCTTCTGTGAATGTTAATGAACAAATTTAGCAAGGATGCACCTAATACAGGGGCCAAAAATGCTTGCAGTGGATTGTTGTAAAAATGTAACCAAAGTGTCCATCTTGTTACGCGGATTTAAAAGGTATAGTTTGTACTACCTACAACTTACGGAGATATAACACAAAACCCGTCAATTAGTAAAGGTCACCACCAAATGTCAAAATCTTCAGTATTGTGTCGATTTCTTTAAAAATGGTCTCAAATTGTTCACCTTTCCCACAGGGATTGCAACAAAAGTAATTGGTTTTCAAGATTAATGACAAGGTCCATGCCATTGACCTCGATTGATACATTAATTTTAGAAATAATTAGGTTGGGCAGAGCAAACTATTTTTTGTTGCGGTATTTGAGGAAAGATGAACAATTTGATCCTATTTTTAAAGATTTCTGACACTTGACGAATTTTGTATATCTCCTTAACAATAGATGATGTGACCTGTGATGTCACATGTTAACGTTCAGGACGCCCTCTGTTGTTTTCTGGCAGGCAAAATATTACAGTAGTTTCTATGACAAACCACATAAAATGTGGTCATAAATTACTTACAGAACCTTTCTTGATCTAAATCGGTCACAATATGCAGCTGGTAGCAATAGCAAGCATGCTTAATAAGAAAGTTGGTGTTATTTGATTTGAAAAAAAAGTTAAAGCAAAAAACAAAATTCACCCATGCAAAGTATAGGGGCTTCTGCCTGCCAGTTTTTTAGACTTTCTCTCTTACACCAACAGGGGGCGCCACAAACATAAACAAATGTCACATCATCTATACGTTGTAGGTAGTACAAACTATACCTTTTTTAATCCTTGTAACAAAATGGACACTTTGCTTACCTTTTTACATCAATCCAAGTATTTTCATTTGTGACCCCTGTATTATGGACTTACCCCCTCCTGGATCCACACTTTTAAGAGCTGCACCCTTGCTAAATTTGTTCATTAAAGAAGAATTTGTTCATTTCATAGAAGACAAATCCAAAGAGAAATGAACCTATGCTATCCACGGTCACAGAATTGCTCCAGATGATCCAAGTTGTATGCATGAAATTACCGGTGGGGCTTACCATCACCGGTCACGGTCATGGGTATGGCTCACGAGGGTTTTCCTGGTTCAAGTCTGCATCCAACCATACACCCTTCTTATGCTATTCCTATATTTCTTTCTTCACTTCCAGGACAAAAACAAGATGGGCTTCAAGGAAAAGTGTTCGCCCAATGCTATGTCTGTAGGCTACATCAAGCTTTAGTTATATGATGATTCATAACAAAGAGAAATGCATTTATTATGCAAAACACATCCTCAAAGTCACATTATGAAATATTTCTTTCATTTCCCTGCAATTTAGGAATCTTTGATTGAAAAAATAACATCCGACTCATGTCATGAAAGAGCAACAATAACTAAATTTAGTTCGTAGTAGTGCTAAAGTAATATACGAGCACAAATTGCATATTTTAAGTACCAAAACAAGAACCATATTTTAATTATGTACACCAAAACACCCCTACTTAAAAATGGTATGTACCATCTTCTATCAAAACATAATTTTATTTTCTATTGAGTAACCGGTTTCATGTAGTAAAATGTTTGATTCTCATGAGGTGTCAAAAACTAGTGCATTGTACTCACAATCTGCACTCTATCAGATTTGTATAGTTTCTGATATTTATTACTGTACATTACAATATGGGATAATTTGCTCCCCCCCCCACCACTTAAAATTTCATTTTCTTCATATGCATCATAGCTATGTGGAGGTACCATCATAAAAACCCACCAGGGCACCAATCTTCAACTGAATATATGTGTATTATATCATTTAACAATAAAAAAATGGGTTAACATTTATTTCCTTTTTTACCCGAATGTGATAAAATAGGAAGCAGCAAAACACCCCTATTTAAAAATGGTACATACCTCCACACATTTTAAAGAAATTAAATATAGTTGAAATGTCCATCTTAATGATACATGATTTCCAGCTTTTTACTAGCTTGAGTAATGGAGATATGGTGTTTTGAAATTGGTGTAATTTTGAGAAATATTGTAAACATGATATTTTTCATTTTTGGCCATATTTGATGACGTCATTCATGGACTTAACCTCGAATATTCGAAATAAAAACAGAAGTGGTGAAAAGCACATTATTTCAAATGCATCTTGGCCAAGATTCATTGGAATCCTCTCTTGTTGAAGTATATTTATATATCCTTGAACTTTGGTATTTTGGTTATAAGCATTTTTGTAAAATTGATGAAAAGGGCCTGATTTTAGGGGGGTCTAGTCCCTCCTCATAGGGGGCCTATGGATTTTTTAATATCACTACTTTGAGTTGTTTGACTAAAGTGTTTCAAATTGCAAATATAGTTAAAATTGGTTGACCCTCATCTTTCACTTTTATATGGGAGCCTGCATGGTGCTTAAAAAATATCACACTTAAGTATTTTGGCGGCCATTTTGAATGTTTGCGTTTTTACGATAATGCTCATTACAATAGGCTTTCACGCGAGCAGTGACAAACTATAATTAGGATGATGTCATACGCTAGTCTATTTACATATTTCTCTCAGCCAATTACCGCGCACCGGTGAGCTCCGGTGATAAGGAGGTAGTGCATAAACATACGCACGCTCGAAGCCTGTGCAGTATGTATGCATAAGCATGAGGTGATCACGCTGGACCGGCTGGGTTATTAGCATATGTAATGAATAGTGCAAAGGTACCTAAAGTGAAACTGTTCAGATTATTTTGAAATTTGGCTCGAATGTTCAGAAGGGTCGAATGTAACTACCTGAGCAGATACTTTAGTGACTGAAGGTACCAGTCCCTAGTAAATAGGCCCCACCTGCAGGCCCTGTAGGCAGTGAGGTTGAAAAGTACTAATTTTGGGGGTAATGACTTCACAAAGTCGAGTTACGTGCATTTTCCCTACGTGTATTTTCAACATTCACGTTTCTATGGAGGATGTCCGTCAACATACCACATACACATACCACATACACATTTGTGGTTTTCTGATAAATGTTTTTTATGCAGCTGCACCGTAACTGTGGAACAATCCTTCCTTTCACATCCGCCATGCTACTTCACTCAGTCAGTTCAAAAGTAACCTTAAGACTCACTTATTTTAAGGTCATTGTTGTTTTGCTTTGTTGTTTTTCTTGTACAGCGCTGTGATACCACTGTGTAAGAGCTCTTTATAAATACCTGCATTACATTACATTACAACTTGTTGTAATGTTAAACTTTATCGTCTGGCACTTATCAGATTCCGAATCAGCAGCAAAATCGAAAGATAAAAATTGTTGAAAACCATATATCATAAGACAAGGTCCAAAGCCATGTATTGATAATTTGAATGAGCTATAAATTTACTGTTTAAGCTTTTAAATTCATATGTAATATGGATCTGTAATATATGGCTTATGAATTTTGTCTGTATTTTCTGGTTTCTAAGTTTACTTATGTATTTTTTTTTGTCATAATTTTATTTCGCAATTTTGCTCTTCGGGCGGTATAACACTTCCAGGTTCCTTGCTTTTCGTTATTAGCCCTCTATCATAATTTTTAATATTTGTATATTTTTAATATGTAATTGATAAAAATAAATGATTGAATGATTGATTTGATTTATTAATTGGTTGATCATGAGCAAGATACATCTGTAATAACTTTAATTAATGCTGACAGTATTACAAAGATGGAGGGAGGAAAGCATAAGACAATGGGTGGGCTTGTCCCTGAAAATTCCTTTAATTTCTCCCAAAAATGATGGAAAGAAAAAAAGTATGCACTTTGAATCTCTTATAATTTATTTTAGCATACTGTAGTGGTTTTGTAGCAAAAGTGATTATTTCTATACAGTTCCAGTGTTAGGTGATCTTTTTAAACAAATTTTACACGAATCGTTCGCTGTGTAAGGTTTTCTACCATCTAGATAATCATGCATGCGAGAGCAACAGATTTTAGATAAGATTTAGATAACATGCATGCCAAAACAAAATATTTTTCCACTGCGGCAAGCCGAAAAATTTTCGAAGGTGATGTTTTAAAAACCTAATCGAATTTCCTAACCTAGAAAAATTTTCGAAGGTGATATTTTAAAATCCTAAACAAAGTTCCTAACCGAAAAAAATTCGAAGATGTTTTAAATACCTAACCGAATTTCCTAACCGAACCGAGAAAATTTCGAAGGTGTTGTTTTAAAAACCTTACCGAATTTCCTGACCGAGAACAATTTCGAAGGTGATGTTTTAAAAACTTTACCGAATTTCCTACCCGAGCCGAAAAATTTTCGAAGGCGATGTTTTAAAAACTTGAAAGAATTTCCTAACCGAGAAAATTTACGGTGAGGAAAATCGGTTAGGAAAAAACCTAACCCTCGCCGTTCCCCTAAATCGTGCCACAGCTGGTAAGGTGTTGGCATTATGAATTGTTTTTACGAGGTTTAAAAAAACAGGTGCATGCTTATGCAGATGCGGTAATGCGGTGAGAGCGCCCATGCCCAGGTCTGTTCAGGAATGTGACCCCGTATTGTTCAAAGTCCACTTGAACCCATCGGGGCATGGGCGCTCTCACTGTATTACCGCATCTGCATAAGCATGCACCCGGTTTTCTAAACCTCGTAACTAGGGCCAGGGGTACGCGAAAGCCGTTTTTCGCAACTCGGAGATAGAGAGCGAAATACCACATATTCATATTACATATAAAGGAATAAAAACAAAAATCAAAAGAGAATATGTAGCTTCAAGACGAAAAATATTTTATAAAAGCATAAGCCCGGAAATAATACACGATGATTGGCCATTTTGCAATTTAATAACGCAACACTGACTAGCTAAGATCTTAGTTGGTTTTATATATTGGTTAAACAGCAACTTGACAAGGAAAATCACAAAAGTAAAAAACTTCATGGTTCGTAAAATTGTGAATGTAATATTACAGGCACTCCCAAAGGTACTTAGGCTGAGGTTATATTAACACCACAGTAGAGATTGTTTTGTTTCCAAAAAGTTCTTAAGAAATTGGGAAACAGGGCGAGGGCGAGTTGGTGTAGCGGTCTAGTCGCTCACCTTTCACCAATGCGGCCCGGGTTCGATTCCCGGTCGAGCCAGAGTCGTATGTGAATTTGGTTGCCGATCCATACTCGTCCTCGCAGGTTTTCTCCGAGAACTTCGGTTTCCTCCGTCATCTAAAATCGGACTTCTTCCCATAAATCTTTCCCCGCTGTTCTGGAGGCGTCCCTTGAATTTAATGCATATAGCAATATTGGGTTCTGCCTGGCAAATGCCGAATGAAATAAATAAATAAACATGACTTTTGTCAAAAGCAAACATTCGGTAAATCACTCACTCACGCTTGAGTTCGTCCCAGCTGGTCCAATAATTACTTGGCCAAGGGCTAATGCAGAGAGTAGCAGAAGGGTCAATAATATGGGGCACAAGGGCAGAGCTGCTGATTTGGTATGGTTTTTGGCCAATGGGGGATTTTCCCATGACACACAATTAGCGATTCCATTAAATAATGCAAATTTTAAGGGTTGCACTTAATTTCAAGTGAATCCCTTAACATTCCAGGATTTAAGGGCAAACTTTAAACTAATTTGTAGTTGATTTGCTTCCAATTATGGGTAAATCCGTACATTGTTATAGCTTACATTGTTATAGAAAAAAGATGCATTTTTGTGTCGCCTGGAAGGATTTGCAGGAGGCACACAGTAATCCAAATTCTGTATGTTCGTCCGTATGTGTGTGTTTGTGTGAGTGTGCGTTCACGTATGTTAAAGTCTTGGTTAACCTTTTTCAAATTGCTCATGCGTAAACCCCTTAATTCTAATTGTCACCAAACTCAGGTCATAGGTCAACCATAGACACATGCATGTCATGATAGGGTTAAAGCGGCACTGGCACATTTTCAGAAAATATGAAATTTCTTCAATTTGCTCGCAAATGATAATCTAGGCCATTGGAAGAATATTTTACACATAAAAATAACATACCCAAAAACAGATTACAAGAATATCATAGTTTCGTACTCATTGATATTAAAACCAAAAAGGTCACAGACCGGTCAAACAAGGTACATGCATGCCGTGGGAATCAACTCTGGCGTGTGTTTTCTTGTGTTAAACGCCATTTCCGCGTCGTCTGCTGAATTAATTTCGCCGGAGTCATTAATTATGAAATCGTCCTGTTTACCCATAAACGCGCTGATTTGGGCTTAAAGGTGCAGCGAGAGATTTTGGGGCATCCATATACTGTATCATATGTTGTGATTTCATATAGATAAAAACCCCAATAGATTTCTTACCATGTATTTGGCTACTGAAATGCCTTGAAAGTGTAAACAAAATGCGATTTTGATTTGCTTAATTTCAATATAAAACATAGACTGAATTTAGTATTTGCTCCTGTAGTGAATTAGAAATTTTACAATTTTCGTACCAAAAAATGATTCTTAGCTTAATCCTTTCAGATAGGGATGTTTTTGATAGAAAGCTTTACATTAGTGGAGAAATCAGAATTTTCATATTTTTAGGAACATCTGTTATGTGAAATCTCTCATTGCATCTTCAATAATTTCACGTGAGGGCTAATGTATACAGACTTTACAACCATGCAAAAATATCAATTTTGACAAATCTGGAGGTAGCACCATTTTTCAAATGTGCCAGTGTCTTTAGGTAACATACCTAGGTCAAAGGTCATTTGAGGGCTACTTGTGCAGAGAGTGAAGGAAAAGTGGATCGCGAAAGTAGGCGACAGTAGTGGTTCAAAAACGTGTTGCTTGTTTTAATAAGTATAAAATATGCTTCAAGTAAACAACAGCATGACGATAAAATGGTAAATACATTGCACTACAAATCGGGCAACAGTGCAGGGATTCATTTTTAAAGTGTTTTCCGTAATATACGAGAAACCTATTTTACAATTAAGTGTAAGTGTGCTTTGAGAATACGGCTACTGCCCCCGCCCTTTCTGGATCCGCCACCGAATACGGCAGTAACGACACAGCGTAAAAGATACGTGTCAAACAGTGGCGGATTTAAAGCAATATTAGCACATTTTGTTGAAGAGCGCCTCCAATTTTTCAAAAAAAATTGAGATTTTTACACGGTTGCATTGGTAACTGGCTAGTAAACTATACCTGTGAATGGTTAAGCTCTACAATGTCTATATGTCGCAAACGAAGGAATTTTGTAACTAGAATAATTAATATCGGGATCCCCGATAATAATTCAACGGCTGCTGGAAACGGCCTTCCAATATGAAATAGCTGGGAAATAGCGCCATGTACGTATCTACGCTCATCTATTAGTTGTTTTATTGGTTCAGGCAAGTCAAGTTAGAGGTCATTTTCTTGAGGTGGCACTATTTCATCATGGACGGACATAAACTTAGCATTTCCAGCTCTGCCGTTAAGTACAATCTAGGATCCCAATTCTAATCACAAAAATCGCTCATTTTATGATAAATACGCATTTTTGAGCATTCTCGTTCGCAGGTGTAGTTTTCTAGACCATTACCAACATAACTGTGCAAAAATATCAATTTTGAAAATTGGGGGTGCTCTTCAAAAAATGTGCTAATATTGCTTTAAGGAAAAGGGCCCTGTCAGCAGCTTAAGGTGGGCCCCCCTTTATCGTCAAGAAGCTACGCAATATTTCACTTTAGTGCGACTAAGGCGTGTCCGAGGGGGCCCTGAGAGCAATATTTTAGGGGGGCCCTGTCAGCAGCTGCTGACACTGCTGACTCTTAAATCCGCTACTGGTGTCAAAGAACGCGCCTAGTTAATCAAGCGTCGCACCTTTCACGCACCCAATTTAATTTTGCTGGATGTCCTATCTATGTAAAATAAATACCTCTATCGGCGATTTTCTTGAAAAGTAAAACGGTTACCCCATTTTTTTATTCCGGTATTTTGAAGTACATGTATGCAAGTTAGACCTAAACATTATTGTAAAATTGTATTTTTTTTTAGGAAAAAGTTAGTATTGGTGTTTTGAATTTTGCCATAGAGTTGTGTGGTAAATCAGGTAAATTGGGAGCAAAAATGTACTTTTTTATATTCTTTTTTTGTCATAAACGAATATGGTAAGCCATATTTTTTAGATTCGTTACCAGTACAAATGAATATACTATATGTCAATTTTTTTGGCTTTGGTTTATTTAAATCATGATGAATTTTTAACAGCGTTTCTATTTGCATTTTTTAAAACAAATTATTACTTTTCAACATCAACGTTATTTTTAATAGAGGCCATTTAACATATTAAACCAATATTTGAAGTCAATATCCTAAACAAATAGGTTTTGTTTTGGTACACAATCTCTGAGTTCAAAAGGACGTTTCTGTTGTCTCGTCCGAGTCCCGTGTTTTTCAGTACCATGATCATGAGGTAGCAGGATTGAACCTAACATTTACAGGGTTGCACAAACTTGCATAAAATTCATCTTCACCCCTTCTTCAACCATTTCCCCTAACTAATTAGCTATAATTATCTATTCTGTCTTGATACACTACGCAATATAAATGCAGCATACATGTTGACGAACGCACTATACATTGAAGTACGTAATTGTTATTTATGCAGAAATATTTCCCTCGCTGTTTTAATACACCCCGATATTTACGTCAATATGGTAGACGTATTGTTCAGTGATTGTGGTCATAGCAACATTTGAAGAGTTTGCTGTGCAATGATGGAACATGATAATAGAATTGGACGTCAACCTCTATACAGATATGAGTCCATTTATACGCACTGCAGATTGTTCCACTCTGCGTTCTAGATGGGTCAGTTAAAATGTTCTTATTAATATTTGTGTGAGTGCAATAAAGTGTAACCGACATTTTCGATAAAATTCATTTTTTCTTTATTTTGTAAATACACATTAAAACACACTTCAAGCTGTTGTGCCATCAGCACCAAATCGTAACCATTTTTATGAAAGAGAGGAGGCATTAACACTTAACTGCATAAGGAGGGGCTCCTAGGGACCCATTTTTTGTTTTTCGGCTGGCGTTTTTTAACGCTGCAATATATTTGGTTTATATTTTTGTATTATTTTTAGTTGCGCTTGCATTGGTGCAAAAAAAAATCAAATCCATCGCGTCGTTTTTGCGTTAATTAGCATGGGTCCCTAGGAGCCCCCCTTATACACTAACGGAAGTGCCCATGACAAAAAATAAAAATCTTAATAGAGTTACTGTGATTCTGATTTTCATAATGCATACACCTAGTGACATAAACAAAGTAAATAATTAAAAAATTCTTGGAAAGTATAGTAGGCCATTGGTGTCTTAATATTTTATATACATCATATAGCGGTTTACTGTAGGAACCTATGGTAAATTATACAAGTAAACTTAAAAAATATAAAATGGCATGAGACATTTATGTTTGTGCTTAATATGGTAAATATAGTTCATTCTTCACCAATTAAAGCAATCAGCAAAAGTCTAGGTGAATCAGTGCCGAAGAAAATGCAGAAACGAATAAGTGTCTTTTTCGCACATTTTGACGCTAATTAAAATCAATGTTTTGCCCCTAGTTTTCTTACTGAACATTTTTTTTCAGTTTGTATTTCTTTATTGTTGATGTATTTGAATCCTTCTGACATGTGGTGGATTTCATCTAAAAATTCCTTTAGGAAAGTGGTTATATAATGAATGGGCCCCTAGGAGCCCCCCTTATGCACTAACGGAAGTGCAAACCCCTTATGCAGTTAAAGGTGCATTTCGTGTTTTATTCATTGATCACTAGATATCCTTGAGAAAAGCTCATTCTCAACATTTGAGCTGATCCCGATCTTGCGGTTTTGTGTTATGAGCAATTATTCGTTTTCCCACGGTCCCATAGGCTACTGTGCTGTAATTTCTGTCCGTTTACAGACAGAAAATTGTGAATTTCTTTCAGATGCGACCGAATTTGAACGTGAGATTGGGCACACATGGATTACTAAGGCTAACAGTTCAGATGATATCAAATCTCAACAATTTTTAGGTAAGTCGGGGGGACGAGGCTGTGGATCTCGAAATGCCCCTTTAAGTGTTAAAAACAATAGAAAACAAATCAAAGTGGAACACAAAACGGCTTTTCCTGCAAAATGATAGCTACATAGGACTCACATGACGAAATGTCCACGAATGTACGTGTTATTCTCCAAGATTCCTAACCATTGAACATTACATATACAATTAAAAGCTACTAGTAAATAGTGAATAATTGTTTACATCTGTTCCATATAAATGGTGCTGCATTGTTGATCCCGTCAGAAATTGTCAAGGCACTATAGAATAACACGAATCCCTTTTTATTTTAGACAATTGACAACGAGATAACATAAAAGTGGAGATTTAGCTCTAAAAGTAAACCAATTCTTCGAGATAACTTGTCAAATCCACCTAGTTGTAATTTAGGCCAGTCAAATTAGGATAAATGATGACTTAACCCAAACTAATTGCCAACGGAATTATTTTCTCCAGAATTATATCGAGAAAACCTTTAAGAACAAAATATCAAAATGTTTACAAAATAAAAGCCGAGGAATATGTATTTTTAAAGGGGATAAGGTAAATACCAGGGTCAAAATATTAAAAGTTTTTCGTAGCATGTTCGTCACCTATCTGCGGATCTTCAATAGTTATGAGATAAAATTGGTTCACGGTCACAATGGGGTATAATTTTAGATACAACGTCATCTACGTTATTTCTTGCAGTGGCTGTAATGAACAATACATAGGTCAAACAAATGAACTTCGAAAACGCGTTACAGTTCATGAACAACAAATCAGAGATAAAGACCTAAGAAAACTTCACATCAGCAAACACATCCACTCATGTGCTAAACAAAAAGACCCACAATTCACCATATTCCCTTTCTACAAAATGAACTCCATCAACACCCCTGACAGACTAATGAAAGAAGCATACTTCATTAACAAATACAAACCATCACTAAATAAATCACCCTAAACAAAACATGAACAAAACACTCACACAACAGCACTTAAATCAATACTTCTAGCCGACCACAAGCTCAACACATACTTTACACACAACTCGAACACACCATGCACAATACACTCACACACACACCCACACACACACACACCCTCACACACACACACCTAAACAAACACACTCGACTCTTATGCATGTATATACCCATATACAGCCAGAGGGCACCCACACAATCACACACATACATACGCACGCACACACGCAAATACACACACACACGCACACACGGAAATATACACACACAAGCACGAAAATATAAACACACCCCCGCAAGTACACACACCCACCATTCATCATGATTTCACCAATCCCTTTAACTCTATACATACAGCACGCTAACAGCGTACATACGCACACACACACATACACACACAAACGCACTCGCACATATACACACACATCCTCACACACACACACACAAAATACAAATGCACCCACAGGTACGCAAACACACACAGGCGCAAGGCGCAAATTCTTTAGTATTTTCAAACCTTTCTTACTATAGGCCTACTCTGCTCTTTCTCCTGTTCAAGGGTGACGTCATGACGCGACTCTGCATTCGCGCGCTGGCGCTTAGGTTGTGCTTTTTTATTTACGTCGAAATGCTCGCGTTCCAAAGTTATCACGCACGTCTTAGGGAAGAAAACTGGCACGCGCAATGACGGACGCCTTGGGCTTGGGCTCGAGCGGAGAAAAACTGCCCAAAAGCAACCAACTGCGGCGCGCCCACCACACTCCGCCAGTCTACACGCATTTACACACGCTTAATCACGCGTTTTGTCAACGCATTCCTATTCCGTTTATCGGTTTTGTTTATAAACAATCTAGTCACATGAAGAGCCGCGAAAGGTGAACTATTAGTCGTGATGAATTGTGAAAGAAAGAGGAGGGGGGGAAAAGGGACCGACGGCGTAACGCGGCGTGGCCAGGAATATTGGAACGGCGGGGAAGATAGCGGGAAGCAGTGGCGCACCTGATAGAGATAGAGGCGAGAGAGAAGATAGAGAGATAGATGAGATAGAGATATAGAGTGATAGAGTAGAGTGATATAGGAGGATAAGAGATATAGAAGAGAGAGGGAGAGAGAGAGGGAGATATGAGATATTATATTATAGATTAGGGATACTATATATATATATATAGTAATATAGATATTATATAGATATATATATATCTATATAGATATATATAAGATATATACATATATATATATATACATTAGACATATGGCTCGCTACACTGTGTTTCACGCTATGACATCATCAGGCGGCGGGCAAAATTCTATAAGCTTCTAGACAAGACACTTCACAATAAGGGTTCAAAATTTTAAACAAGATTTTAACCGTAATTTGCGTGAAAGTGAAAGTACAGTTGTATGAAAAGCGTCGGGCCGCGCTAAATAAAATCTCACAAAGCAAAACGTAAAGTGCGAAAGCAATAAAAAACCCAAAAAGCGTGTTGTAAACAGTACCCGCAAGTAAAGGGAAATGCCCTTTAAATGGGAATGCTTATTGAAAGCAATCGTGTGCCAAGCTATTGTTAAATCAAGTGCAGGGTGCAAGATCTATATAGGCCTTGCAGGAAAAACTTTCAAGGAAAGATTCAATAACCATATCAAATCGTTCACTCATAAAAATATAAAAATGAAACGGAACTATCTAAACATATCTGGTCATTAAAAACATGCAAGAAACATATGATATCTCATGGAAAATAATTCGGCAATCCAACACATTTAGGCGAAAATCCGGCACCTGTAATGTCTGCTTGGAGGAAAAAACGACTATCCTTGAACACAAAAAACTTGATGCAAACAAATGGTTAAATAAAACGATCAGAACTAATAGGCAGATGTCGCCATAGCAACCGAAAAAGCCGTGGTAGAATGAAATCGCTTGAGTAGGCCCCCTCGCCTGATGATCGCATAGCGTGTGGAAACACAGTGCAGCGAGCAGTGCTCGTGTACAAACTGATTTGTCTTATATATATATAATATATATATATATATATATATATTATATATATATTATATATAATCTAGAATCATAGGTGCTAAAGAGGGTGCGCACATACCACTCACTTTGTGTTAATGTGCCACCCTTAGCATCTATGATTCTATATTAACTTTACCGCATAGCGCCATCCTTGAATCTAATATATATATAATATATATATAATATATAGATATTAATACTCATATGTGCTGGAAGGAAACGCACATTACCACATTTTTAAAAGTATTTTTTTATTAAATGGCTGCGGCCTAAAAAGAAGAAGAATTGGAAGAAAGAAAGATCAGAGAAAAGAAACCTCAAAAGAACCTCGCCGGGAATCGAACCCGGGTCACTTGCGTGCATGGCAAGCGTGATAACCATCTACACCACGAGTTCCACACGGCTGAGATACTTCTTTTGAGGTGATATAGCTATACAGCTATATAGGTCCTTTCAGATAAAATGTACCCAAAAATACGTGGTCATTCGGTACACAAGCTGAATAAAATGGGGTCATCCAGTATGAAACTTTAAGGGGGCCAATGATGTTAAAACCTGAAATTAAAATAGGAAATGTCTCTTTTCCAGAGTCTAAACTGCCATGGAATTATAAGATTGCTGCCATGAACTTATAAATTTGTTAAAAATGGGCACGTAGGTTGCGAACATTTGAATTTGGGTGTTCAAATTCGTTAAAAAAGTGGATAATTTTATGCAAACTTGTGATAAAAGTGGATAGCAGGAAAGAATAAAATGGGGGTCATTAAGTATGTGAACATTTTAAAAAGGGGGTCATTTGGTAATAGTCTGATTAAAAGGTAGGACAGCAGCATTAAAACGCGGCCAAGCATTCTAGACGTCACCAAAGTCAGCATCTCACAGACCTTGACTACGCAGCTCTAACAGGGGATGTGATATGTGCTGCACAAGATCTACTACAAAGCATCATTTGAGAATCCTGCACATAAAGTCAGCTTACATCTAAATGCTAAAGAGAAGGAATGGAATACATGATCGTCAATGAGGAAGAGAATCATCAGCCTATTTGCAGTACACACGGTACCCAACTCAAAAAGGTTAGACCTCGAGTTCCTCGGGTCCTGTGTTGGACAGCAACATGAGCAAGAAAGAACTAGAGTTAAAGGGTCGTGGCGTGATCGTAATAGCATCGTTCCATTCTCCCAAGAGTGTACCGGAAGTGGTCAAACATTTTGGATTTGAAGAAAGAAAGATATTATTTCTCATTTTACCCTGTGAATCTTAGGGCTAAAGGGGATATTTGGTTTGGAACACGTTGAGGAAAAATGTTACCCCATTTGTCGACCGATATTTAATTTCAAAAATATAGGGCTTAAGAAAATCATATGTTTCTAGCTCTCACATGAAAATTGTGGTTGAAATATCGCGCAAAAAACTCTACAGATGGGGGTTTTTTGAGGTGAAAGACACATTCTATCAAGATGAAAACTTTATTTACTTAAATCGGGGTCGACCCCTTCTAATATATTGTATAAAAAAGTAAAAAAAGAAAAAAGGACCAAAAAAAGGCAAATAGGTTTGATGCAAAATTAGCATGTCTTTCCAAGCTTCCTTTTTTATACCTTTTGATCTGTTGTTCGGGAAGGTTTATACAACAAGTACAGCAAGAAAACCTTCTGTAGCAATGTTGTCCATGTCATACCGTAGATGGCGTGATACAAGCTTGAAAGCAGAGCGAGATAAATGATGAACCTGCTGGAACGGTAGTTGTTACTCGGAGTTTCACGCTTTGCGATCATTCAGACAACTGCAGTATAATATATATCTTATATATATATTCTAGAGTAGAGAGAGAGAGAGATAGAGAGAAGAGATATATAGATAGATATATAGATAGGGCTATAGAGATTATAGAGAGCGGAGAGAGAGAGAGAGGGAGATAGAGAGTAGAGAGAGATTATAAGAGATATATAGAGAGAATAGATATATATATATATATTGATATATTATAGATATAGTATATATATATATATATTATATATATAATATATCTATATATATATAGTATATATATATGTACAATATATTATATATATATTATATATTATATCCCTAACGTTCCCTAGAGGAAAATTGGGACCATGACCGCAGGAAAAGCGGCTACGCTGCGTACCCACCCCGGGGGTCTTATATCGACAATCTGTTCTAGGATCAAGACTTTATGTTCACAGTAGTAAACTACATTTATACATTTATACAAATTTTGTGAACTTTTTTCTGAAAAAATATTACAAAAACCTTTATACAAAACTTTTAATTAAAAATATAAGGAACACATTGATTTCAAAATAAAAACATCCCAACACTTGTGTAATTCGTCGTTGATAACCTAAATGATGCTGTGAAAACGGACAAGAGATCAAATCACCCACCAAGCAGGTCTTTACAAAACTTTGCTGAATGGATTCTGTTGGGTAAAGAAGAAAAAGGTGGACGAAGCAGAGGCTAAAACATTTAAACAAGAAACGAAAGTATGAAAGTGGCCTCTCAGTATTTTCATTAAACTTCAGTTTGTCAAACCAAGACTACTAAAGGAATCATGACTGATCTTATAACTGAACATCAAATGGACATTTTTTCCCTTCAGGAGACTTGGATAAGTGATGATGGCAGTGATGATTTTTATATCAAATCACTTGGTGCTGTACCAGGTTATGACATTTTTAATGTTCCACGCAGGGTTGGTGACCCCATGGAGGCATCGCAATACTCTACAAAAAGAAGATGAGAATTGTATCAAAACATATCAACTCTAACGTGACCAGCTTTGAAAGTTGTGAAATTGTTTTCTCTTTAGGATCCAAGTGTTTGACTCTATTTGTGATCTATCCATCAGGACTATTTTTAATGAATTCGCAGAAATTCGCGGAAATAACGCAATACAAAATGGCTGAGCGTGACCTACTTGATGTTTGTGACTTGAACATTCATCTGGATGTGCCTGAGCAAAGTTGTCTCGGTGCTATGAAATCGCTTGTAAGCTGTTTGACGTGATACTCCATGGGATCAAAGAGAGAAAGATGCTTGCATAAGGACATTGGTTACGCATATCGCCGAAGTAACTGATTTCTGCGCAGTTAATATTGTCTAATTATACCTTTACATACTCTGGGGGATGTCAAGTGCAAAAACATTTGATTGAAAATGAATAAAATGTCATCACAATTTCTTTTCCTAAATATCAGTGACCAGTAGATATACATCATGCAGCATTGACTCGAGCAAAAATAGCACTGTTGATATCCAATAAATCCGCTCGGTATGCAGAGGACAAAGCACTACAATTACTTTTCAACTGTATGGGTAATAACAATGGCAATGAAATAACAAAGGATTTCAGGTGCTCATCACTAGATTAAGATTGAGCTATTTTTTCATGACGCAAAGCAAAAAGATACTCGTCCTCTTTCACGAATAAATAAATCTTAGGCTTCTACCGTGCGTTCAATTAACTTTTACCATATATTGCATCATTTTTCCGAAAAGGAAACAAAGATGAACACAAAATCATGAAAGAAAGTTGTTTTGCAGACTGTGACCTAACATCTTTGTGCAGAAAAAACTTAACTCACAGTAACTTGCCGCGTAACCCCATTTCTTTTCAATTACCTCTTGACTTATGGGCCCCCAAAGTATGGTCCGAGTGGTTTTTGAGCCATTTTTGACCCCTGTTATTTTAAATTGGGGGCAAGGTGCATTTTTTCTGTTCAAATATTTGCAATCTGCAGCAAAAGGTTATTCAGAATACCAAGTTTGAAGGATCTGAGGGGTGTAGTTCTTTACTTATGGCCCTTTGAATATTGAATTTCACACCGGTACATGTTGTTGAGGTGACCCCCTCAAATTTAAAATTGCTGTAGCGTGAAAACGATAAACGGTACAGAGCTCAAATTTTCAGAATTTCAGTTTCTCATGAATATCTTTCAATACACCAAAAAAGAAAGAAATCCATGAGGTGATGGTGTACTCGATTTGTTGATTTGGCATGGAATGACCCATAAAAGAATATACAGCCTGTCTCAAAAAATGGTACAATGGAAAACCGATTTTTTTAAAATATGAATCTCAATATAAGTAAGTCGTGCATCACACGGCTATCATTTTTGTCTATCATTAATTAATTTGTAAACAATAACGTTACCTTATCAGGGTGCTATAATTTTACATGCC
Source organism: Ophioderma brevispina (assembly GCA_023653785.1). Taxonomy (NCBI): domain Eukaryota; kingdom Metazoa; phylum Echinodermata; class Ophiuroidea; order Amphilepidida; family Ophiodermatidae; genus Ophioderma; species Ophioderma brevispina. The sequence continues at coordinate 20,361 of JAMKCH010002142.1, read as the reverse complement.
TTGCGTTCTTATGGTATCCTCATCTCAATTGAATTTTATGACTATTTTCATATAATTATATATTGTGTTATGCACTGTTGTTGAGATGGAAATAAATCTGAAATCTAAATCTGAAAAAGACCAGGCTTTCCAATATTTTTTGTTTCATCTCATTTGCTTGTTTCAATCGAGAGATAACTCCATTTTACTGCAGAACATAAAGATCGAGTTTGTGCCACTTTCTGGTTGAGTGAAAACGGTGAAACAGTTATAGTAAGATTTTTTATTCCTGTCAGTTTATTAAAAGTTTTGGGGCGTGTCGACGATTCAATTCGTTCTGAAAGGGTGTATGCTTTAACCACTAATTCAATAGATATTCTATTGTGACGATGTCGGATCAGATTAAGGCCATAATTAAACAATGTCCCTTTTCTCACGAAGAAAAGGGTTGATACATTTACTGCACCCACTTTGCCTGCTCCCAGTCGAATTCAGCAGCCTTTCCGGAATAAAGTGCATGTAATACTGTGCTTTGTTCCGTAAAGGCTGCTGAGTTCGACTGGGAGCAGACAAAGTGGGTGCAGTAAATGTACCAACCCCGAAGAAAATAATACAAGGCAAATGCACTGAAAAAATTCCAAACATCAAACAACTGAACAAACTGAAGCATTCAATATAAAAGAAGAAAATGAAACCAATAAGTAATTATTACTCGCCATAATTTTCAGTCGTTGTCATTATTACTGGAAGAGGAGGAATCTCCGCTATCAGAATCCTCCACCATTTTTACAACCATATCAGGAATTTCAATATGACATATGTTGTTGTTTTTCCAGTATGGTTTATCTATATCAACAACGTGCTTGCATGCATTTTCCTTCAGTATTTTTCGTCACTAAGGAATATTAGAAAATCTGATTTAAGTCTAAAGTTTCGTTTACGTTGGTTTACATTTATTCGTCTTGTTCCAGAAGTAATGTTTGACGTCTTTGTCCAATCATTATATCGCAGTACTGAAAGTTTTGGTCACTCATAACGAATTGCAATATTAACGTGGCCTAATCCTCCTAAGATTAAGAAGTTCACTCGGCCTCGATGTTCATGACACTTTATCCCTTCTTTGATTGTCTCCAAACAAAGGAATCGACAGCGTGTCTCAGACTCTACAACAATCTATTCAATTGAATCTGGTATGAAGCCTTTACATATTGGATACAAAAAGGGTTTATGTAAATTGGGTTTAAGCATCTTATTCTGCTGAACAATGTTGAGCATTTCAGCTGTTAATACGGCTTTTTTAGTTTTGATCTCAACACATCCTCTCCAGATGTATTCGTACCATCGACAATATGCGTTTACTGACAGGAATAAAAAAAATATAGCTAAACATACGTTATTCACATTTGAACAGATTTGAAATACTTCAAAAAGGGATTAACTTCATAAAGAAACTTTAAAAGATGATAAAGAAACTTTAAAAGATGCGAAACAGTTATGTGATGGTGGAAATTATCTTCAGATAAAGTGTATACATAACATTCGACATACTGTTGTTTGTTAAGAGGTACATGCTGTACCTCGTAGGTCGAAGGCTATGTGCAATGTGACCTTGTCAAAGGACCATGTAGGCCTACATGACCATGATGACCTCAGTCTATGTAACTCAGTCACAACCTTGATGTAATAGCAAAAACCACACCACAAGTGATTAGACCATAGAATCGTCTGATGTCAGTGGTGTAAATTAATTATGTGGGAATATATGTTTAAGTTGTCCCCCGACAAAAGTTTCATCGTTTTTAACTTGACATAGTCCCGAAGTGAGAAAAAAGATTTCAAAGGACTGTCTACATAGGCTTCAAAAATTCAAACACAATAATAATGTTTTTGCATAGTTGACATGAACCCAGTATGCAGTATTGACTTTCCAGCTCCGAACTTGTATTTTTCATTATTCTGATAGAACAGGAATTTCTGTTTACATGAAGCAAATTGTGAATCCTGTACAACATTGTGTTAAGGGGTTACTACTGTACGTTTGCTGATGATACAATCAAAATTATTGTAAAGGAAATTGGAAATGAGGAGGTACAGGCTTGGGGATTCTCAAGTTTGGTTTGAGTAGGGATGTGCCTCAGAGAAGTATTACCATATCCATATCTATACCAATTTTTGCTGAAAATGGGACCCATAACTATACCAGAGATGCAAATTTTGGGCAAATTTAAAACAAATTCGCCATTTTGTCCTCAGCATTTCGTTCTTTTTAGTAAATTCCCCAACAATTGTAAGAAATAGTTGGCTACAGATTGAGGAAATTGGAGTAATTTTCCAACAAAGTTTAGAAAATTTTGAGAAAGCGACCAATTACTATACCAAAATCAGGGGCGGCGCCAGGGGGTGGCAGAGGGTGGCTGCCCTCTTGAGAGTTTCAACATTCAGTAAAAATAGGGGTTTTAATTAATAAACTGCGTTAAAATTATTTTTTACCTTTTTACCTATATGAGTTAATCGTGTAATGTTTAGCCCCACCCTCAGATTTTACCCTGGTGCCATCGCTGACCCAAATTGCATGAAAAAAGGGTCCAAATGGTCATTTATACTAGAAGGCTGAAAATGAGAACCATATTTGCGGTACGTCGTTGTATGGTCTTATGTAGCTATATGTGGATGGTTGACGCTTGTTGAGCCTGTTGAGTACCCTTAAACACTTGGGAATGACCATATTTTGTTATATTTCTATGGTATAATTATAGTTGTATAACACATTTAAAGACCGCTGTCGAATTAAAACGCTGTTTTATTCAAATTGGTGGTTTTAAAGACACTATCAGTGATTTGCTAAATCAGCAAATCAAAAAAATCATCAAAAATAAGATTTTGCATGTATGTAACAAGTGCAGGTATCCTAACATACCCTGCAAATGATAAGACTAGAAGCAACCTAATAAGGACAGAATCGGAGATTTTAGTCATTACTGTCCGAACGGACACTTACTACAACACGTAATTGAATGGAGAATCGTATCTTGGAACACTGCCGTTTTCTTCCTTTTCTGTCAATTCTACAGCTGGAAAAGGTAACTTATGAGAATTCTACAGACTTATCCTTCACTTTGAAGCTATTCCTGCAAATTTCAAATATTTTTCAAATCACTGATAGTGTCTTTAAGCAGAGTTATTTCATTTTTCTGAAGTGTCGAAAACAATGTTAGGCTACTTTGTTCATGCACATAGTAATTTAATACCGATTGATATGATGCTGACCATTGTGCACCATTGAAAAAAACATGAAAGTAGCCCAACTGGTTTCCGACTACTTGAACTTTTTGTGATATACGCCTAGTTTATTTGACAGCTATACCTTTTCTTAAAATCCCGGGGAAAATCCAACTGATATTTTAATCAACATGGTCAAAGGTTATCTTTCAGTAGTCGATCTCCAGGGTCGATCTGCTATAGCAAGTAGGGAATTATACACGACACCAGGACGCCATTTTGAGCTATTTTGCGAAGAGGATATACGATCCACATTAGCTAACATTTTGTGACCAATTTATGGAAATAATACCAGGTAATTAGCCTTGTTTAGTAAATCAAACCAGAAATTGCAGGGTAAATGTAAGCTAATGTACAAGATCTATATAAACATGTTACGGACAACTGGGCATTGTGAGCCGATGTCATATAATACAGTGTCCGTGTGACTGAGTGTCCTATCCAAGGGGGTGAAGCCCATTCAAAACCAGTCGTCCGTGCTGGGCGCTGACATTTTGAATATTGCACGGAATAATTATTAGTTTGGGTGCTTGTATACACACATAATGTCAATTCGATACAAACAATCCGGTTTAGAAAGTAGAATTGCAAGTTTGTAACGCGATGACGGCGAGTTTGCAAGTTCGTAACGCGATGACGTTGAGTTTGCATGTTCGTAACGCGACGACGGCGAGAGTTTGCAAGTTTGTAACGCGATGACGGCGAGTTTGCAAGAGTATTGAGTATTCAATCGTTTTAATTAAAAGGCTCATATCAAAGCTCTATTATTCTACTTTCTAAATTTGTATTACATTTGAACATTAACAGTTGTTTAATTAGCAAGAAATTCACAAATATTAACGAAGGGAAAGTACTGGTGGAGTGGCGGTGGAGGAGTGGCGGTGGAGGAGTATGTACAAACTCAATGGGAAAGGAATTTATTGTTCTGACACATTATTGAAATTTGTGCAAGTTAATACAGAATGTGCTTTTAATGTAATAATTGCCTTTCCTGGTGCATGCTGGTAAATTTTGAAGCAAAATCAAAATTTAATTATTTAAATTTACCTTTCAATTAATACCAGAATTAATGATTAGGTTGATAAAAGTCACCACCACTCATGTTCATGTCTTATGGAAAATTAACAAATCAGAAGGATATTATATAGTGTCCAATAAATTGTAAACAACTGCAACTTAATATACATGTTAGCCCTGTAATCGTCAAAGGTCTACAATGGTAATTAATAAATTCGGTTATTGGTAATTAAAAATATAAAACCTTTAACATCTATCGGGGTTCTACACAGCACTCACAATTTTGATCTATATAAGGGTCTTCCACCAGGTTGGGACAAAAAACGATATTTGGCTATCGGCCTAGAATATAATCAAATTTTATTTTAGATGTACATGTATTTTCAGAAGTTACTTTTATCATTGATACAATAAATTATAAAGGTCTTTAACAGGATACCAAACCTAGCTGAGGATATTGTGGTTATTGGGGCGTGGTGGTGTCCACTGTTACGTTCTGCACATTTTGAAACATTTTTCTGTGTCCCTGCCGAATTCAAATGGATAAAAAAGTGTCTAAGTGTCCATACATCAAAGTGTTATATTCAACCACTAATGTAGAAATATTAAAAGGATTGATCATGGACTCTGCTCATTTGTAAAAAGTTATAGTTTAAAACTGCATGGTGTCCACTGTTACGACGTCGAACAGCAGTTCCAAACTTACTCTCTTACTAACATATAGTTTAGATATACATTGTCGAAATTACTACTTCCCAAGTATTTCGGTTTTTATGCTTTGGGGTAACATTGAATGTGTGTTTTTCAGATATTAGGTTTAAAAGGCAGGTTTTTGAGTACAGTGCATTAAGATGTAACATGGAAGTGGTGTCCACTTTACGGTCGAAAAATGTCTATGGCACCTTACACACTAGAAATTACAAAAAAAAAAAAAAATCGAGTTGTGCCTGTCTTTTAAATATTTAAATATATTTTTTTTATTTTTTTTATTTTTTTTATTTTTTTTATTGTTTTGATTTTCTGATTTTGATTTGCTTAACCTCGTCTACCGAAGGGGGGTTGTTACCACCCCCCCCACCCCTTCAGGTTTCTTTCCCTCGTCTTGCTAAAACCACCGACAACCCCCTTCTTTTGGTGCCAAATTATTTAAATGTAATTGTCAATTGACATGTTTCCGCTCCTTTTAATCCAAAAACCAACTCCATCCGGGTATAGGTAAGATACAGGGTGATCCCAAAGTGATCGTTAGGGGGGTGGTAACCACCCCCCCTCCGGAAGAGCATGTCCAAAACATGCAAGACAACACACTGTAACAATCACACACACTTGATATTTGGTACAATAGATAGCTATGGTCCTCCTCTTTCCATTGTACCAAAATGAGTACAACATGCCTAGCAATACGCTCCATCACAAGGACGTCATAAATTTCGCATGTCAGCAAAACTACCCCCATTTCCATAGACACACACAGTTAAAACATTCATTTTTTCGGCCAAAAAAAGGTTCGGAAAATCAATGTCTGCGGTTTTTGACTCTACCTTGATGGAATGACTATTTTATATAATGACAAGTCATTTTAGAGCTAATAATAGGGTGTGTGAGTCGCTAAAAAGATTGCGAAATATCAATTTTTTTCCTTCACCTATATTCAGTATTATTTCGTCTTCCTCAACATATGACGGCATGGGGAACGTCATAATGGTGATGTTAGTACTTATTTTTGTACCATGGAAAGAGAAACTCTAAGCTATTCCTTGGACCAAATTTACAGGAATCGGGTGTTCAGTAACGAAAATCACAGGGGGGTGGTACCACCCCCCCCCCCCTTCGGGAGTTTGTTACAAAAAATGGCTCCAGTAGACGAGGGTTAAAATGCTTTTTACATATTCCTTGTAATGTCACAAATTGCGGCCGGCTCCAACCTGGTGGAATGACCCATAACATTGTTACATTGCCCCAGTTTATAGTGGACATTATCCCTTTATAGTTATCTGCTGAAGTAAACTTATCTACAATATTAACGAGGTAAACTGTGAAGTGGCGTGGGGCGGTGGAGGCGTGGCGGTGGAGGAGTATGCACAAACTCAATGGGAAAAGAATTTATTGTTCTGACACATTATTGAAATTTGTTGCAAGTTTAATATTCAGAATGTGCTTTTAATGTAATAATTGCCTTTCCTGGTGCATGCTGGTAAATTTTGAAGCAAAAAATCAAAAATTTAAGTATTTAAAGTTTTTTTCTTTTTTTTACTTGTATTAATTATTATTGATTAGATTGATAAAAGTCACGACCACTCATGTTCATGTCTTAGGGAAAAAATAACAAAATCAGAAGGATATTTATATAGGGTCAATAATTAAACCAATGCAACTTATACAATGTGGAGCCCTGTAATCGTACAAAGGTATACAACAATAATGTTAATTAATATAAAGTTCGGTTAAATTGGTTAATTAAAAATCATAAACCTTTAACCATATTCGGGTGCTACACAGCCTCCACAATTGTGATCTATATAAGGGTCATTCCACCAGGTTGGACAAAACAATATTTGCTATAGCCGAGGAAATTAATTCAAATTTTATTTTAATTGCACAAAGTAAGTATTTTCAGGAAGAAGAAGTTACTTTATGCAATTGCTACTATTTATAAGGGATTTCAAAATGGATACCAAATCATATGCCTGAGGATTTTGTGGTTATTTGGGGACTGGTGTCCATGTTACGTCTGCCACCAATTTTGAAAAATTTCTGTGTCCACCTGCCAAGTGTATGGATAAAAACATGTCCTAAGTGTCCATACTCAAAAATGTTTATCAACCAATAATGTAGGAAATATTAAAAAGGATGATCATGTTGCTAATTTGTAAAACGTTTGATAGTTTAAAAAATGCATGGTGTCAACACTGTTACGTCCGAACAGGCAAGAGTTCCAAACTAATCGCTTACTAAACATATAGTTTAGATATACATTGATGAAAAAACTCCCAAAGTATTTGTGTGTAGCTTTGGTAAAATGAAATGATTGTTTAGATATTAATGTTTAAAAAGCAGGGTTTGTGTTGAGTACAGTGCATTAAATGTAACATGGAAGTGGTGTCACGTTAAGGCCGAAAAGTGTATGCCCCACCTTTTTTTTTTTTTTCCTTCTTTTTTTTTTTTTGTTTTTTTTTTTAAAAAACATTTCTTTTTTTTTTTTTTTTTTTCTTTCTTCTTTTTTTTTTGTTTTTTTTTCTGGCAACTTGACACACTAGAAAATAAAAAAATAATATAATATATTAAATCGAGTGGTTCATGGCGTTAAAGATTTAAACATTTTTCAACCCTCATAATACTACCAATTTATACCCTATTAAAATGCAAATAAGGACCTGAAAAATTAGGCACTTAACCCTCGTCTACAGGGGTCTGGGGGGGGGGGTGGGGTGGTTACCACCCCCCCCTTTCAGGGTTTTTTCCCCAGGAGGCTTAAAAACCCTTTTTTGGTGCCAAATATTTAATGTAAGTGTCAATTGAAATGTTGCTCTTTAATCCAAAAAAAAACAAACATCCCCGGGGTTATAGGTAAGATTACAGGGTGATACCAAAGTGATCGATAGGGGGGGGGGGGGATGGTAACCCACCCCCCCCTCGGAAGAGAAGTACCAACAGGCCTAACACAACACAGGTGGAAACATTCAAACACACTTGATTTTGGTAAAATAATAGCTATTGTCTCCTTCTTTCCATTGATACCAAATAAAATGAGTACCAAAACATGCCTAGAATTACGTCACAATGACTCATAAATTCGCATGTCAGCAACAAAAACTCACCATTTCCATAGACACACACCGTGTGAAAAATTCAATTTTTTCGATCAAAAAGGTTAGGAAAATCAGAATGTTTTCATGCGGGGTTTTGACTCTCTGATGGGAAAGACGAGTTTATTTAATGACATAATTTTCGAGATTAATAGGGCTTGTGTGAGTCGTTAAAATTGCGCGAAATATTAAATTTTCCACCCTATATTCGATTTTCTACTTTCCTCAACATTTGACGTCATGGTGACGTCATAATGGGGATGTAGTACTGATTTTGGTACCAATGGAAAGAAGAAACTCTAAGCTATCCTTGGTACCAAAGTTACAGGAATCGGGTGTTCTAGTAACGAAAATCACAGGGGGGGTTGTAACCACCCCCCCCCTCGGAGTTTGTACAAAACTATAGGCTCAGGTAGACGAGGGGGTTGTACAGCATTTTACATATTCCTGGTAATTGTCAAAAAGTGCGGCCCAACTGGTGGGATGATGACCATAATCATTGTTACATTGCCCCAGTTTTATGGTGTGATCATTAGACCTTTATAGTTATACTGCTGAATTACTGATCTCACAGGTTCTTTTTTCACTATCCTGTTCATAGGCCTATATTAATTTGCGGTCCACATGTTGACTGATTATCTGTATTCAATCTCTCAATTTAGACACCCTGTATGTAGCCAAAAACTTTTATTTAAAGTATAAACAAGCTTTGAACACTTGAAGTGACATTATTTTGATTGGGCTTATTCAAGAAACTCTAACTACAGACAGGGAACTTAAAGTATCGGTACTCTGCAAATGTATAGACCTTTGAATGTAGTATTTTAAACACACTACACCTTGTTACCTTTTAAACAACTCTGGGTAAAGTTTATATGTACCAGATTAATTGAGTTGTCCCAAGACAATAGAGTAGGTACCTTTTTCACATTTTAATAAAAATATTCAATATATCATGACATTAAGTTAAAAAGGTGTTGTATACTATTTTGTGCACCCTATATTTCATCGTGGGCTCATCAAAAAAGATTAGAATTATTTTATAAGCTTATGGTTGCTACCCTGTAATAATATGTACCGTGGTTTTTAAGATCTTTACCACGGAGAAGAAAGAAAATACAATAAAGTATAACGTGCATACAAAATTTGAGTTTTTCTATAATATCACCCCTATATAATTAGTGACCCAAAAAACCCCACCTGTATACCATCATGAAAATAGTATAATGGAATCCTTGAACCATAAGCTTCCAGAAGAAAGTTTATGGGTTTGTCGATGTATAGTTGTTGAAACTCATAGTAAATAAGTGAAAAAGGTGGGTAAATCACAAAAATTGGGGGGTTGCTAACACAAAGTGTCCCACCATAAGGACAAAAACCGAATATTTTTAGTTGTGATTATATAGCCATTCTGGGATCTTGAAATTCTTCGAGAAACTACTTAGGAAAATCGAACCAAAAATTGTATTAAAAAGTTTAAATTATTAACAACTATTAACTCCTTTGAAAGTGTGAGGCACTTTACACAGCAAAGATATATTCTTGTCCGTCACAGTATTTTCAAGTCGGCTCTCTAAAGAATGTTACAGTACCCACGAGGTAAGCGTATGATTGGTCTAGCGTATCTCTCTGTCTGACTGGCAGATGCAGTGGGTTTGAGAGAGGCAGTCGCACATGAGTCGTTCTGAAGGCGGCGAAGTAGGCTTATCGACAGATTAATAAAATGGGCCCAGTTTCCCCCCATGTGAGTCCTTATAATGCACGGCTTCGGTCGACGTATAGTGGAACATGGGGCGTAGACTAAATAACAAACTGTATAACAAATTCTGTAGTCCCCATCTGGGGGCTAGGGAAAAACCTAAGTGTAACTTCATAATAAATTTTTACGATCACATACTGTCTGTTCACCGCCACAATAAAACTGGCACATTTTCGTAAAATTACAAAGATTATAAACTGTCACCTCAATTTCTTTTCCCAATATCATGAGACCAATGGATATGTAGAGACTTCAGCTAACCATTGAGCTACAGATATTACAATGGGCCAGGTATGCGGAGCCATTGTAATATAGCCAGGTGTTACCAATACCACCTCCACGATTCGGCTTCTTGAGTGCAAAATACCGTCTCTCATCAAAATCAACTAACCACGTGTACCTTTAAATATAGGCCGTGAACTACATTTTCTTCTGAAAAGCGGGCGGGTTGGCGCGTAAATTGAATAGAAATCGAAGTTAAGCAATAATGTTACGGATTTTGGTTCCTGCAAAAGTTGTTAGGTCAAAGACTTGACAGCAACTTCTCTCATGATGATGTTTGTTCATGTTTCTTCCTTTTCTAATAAATGACGATAAAATCATGGCCAAAGTTAATTTGAACACGCACTATATAGAAGCTCAATATTTATTTGAGCTGTGAAGGAGGTAAGTATTTGGTCCTGACACAAAGTACTCAGTCTAAAGTGGAGAGCGTAACAGCGAAAATCTCTTCAGCTGCGCGGCAATATAACAATGGTTCCTGCACTCCCAGATGAAAGGCAATCTGAAGTGTTTTATCCCGATAACAGGCGGTGAGATGAATATTTTAACTCCGTTGTTGCTGAGTCGATGTGTATCCACTTAGTCACTGATATTGCGGGAAGAAATGAAATAAAATTGAAGCTTCAACAAGTAGTGACATTTATTCTTTTTCAAGAAAATGTGCAAGTTTATTGTTCGGGGGAAGAGACGATTATATGATTTTAATAAGTAATATGAATTTACACTTGGTGTTCCCCTAGCCCCCCGAGGAGACTACAAAAAACAACAGCATAGAAGGCCACATGTCAAATCGACTATAGGAGTTGAATGTGCCGCCTGAATAGAAACATGTCAACTTAAAGCAATAAATGGCACCATTTTTTATAAGAGCGCCCCCTAATTCAAAAATTTGATATTTTTGCACAGTTACGTGGTGATGTTTCTCTAGGAAACCATTAATGCGAATCGAGAATGCTAAACTGCCGTATTTATCATAAACATAGGATTTGTAATAAGAATTTGATTATCCCATAGATTGGACTTAACGGCAGAGCTGAAGTGCTACCGTTTATGTCCGCTCCTGATGACACAACTAGTGGCCACCCGAGAAAATAACATCTAACTTGATTTGCCTACACCAATAACAAAATAAGGATGTGAGCGTGTACACGTACATGGCGCTATTTCCGGATATTTCACATTGGAAGGCGTTCCAGCAGCCGTGATTATTATATGGGATCATGATAATAATTATTCTAATTACAAACTTACTTCGTTTGTGAGACACAGGACATTTCCAGCTTCAACCATTCACAGGTAGGGTTTACTAGCCAGTTACCAATGACAACCGTGTAAACATCTCAATTTGTTTTGAAAAAATGCGTGGGGGCACTCTTCAACAAATTGTGCTAATATTGCTTAATTCAAGGCTTGTTGTTTTATTCATATCCTACAATTAAAGAAGTGGTATGTCGTTAAAAAAGAATAAATATAATATCATACATTGTAGGATTTGATTAGTGACTGTTGGAAAGATGCTATGGGGATGCCCTAAAGTGCGATATAAAGACATCAGAATTATGTTGACTATTATGACGTTCCAAAACGCACTAGTTATTGCATCCACGCGGGAGCGAAAGTACTAGTTCGATATGTGAATAAGGTATGAAATACAGAAGAATAGGGGACTTTCATCCTGGTAACGATAAATTATTAATCAACAATACCGCCATTGCAGTCAAAAATCCTATAAACATTTTCTTTGTATGTAAATCAACTATTGGTCATAAATACCACTCCGATGTTGGTTTATTCCATGGCTAGGTGTCACAACTGGAATACACATCAGACTTGTAATACATTTGTCTGGTAAAAGCCATTCATACTGGTCCATGGCCTTCTTATTAAGGGCCGAATTCTATATGGACAAAGCAATAGATCAACGAAGTCCATTTAACGAAAATCCTTTTGTGGCGGGGTGGACGAAAAAAAGGTCGATTTCGTTTGTAAAAACGTTATCGGCCTGAAGACAGTTGATAGCCAAAACTTTCAATATTTCAGGCTTCCTTTCAGGGAGAAGGGTTGAGGGGTCTGTAAAAAAGGGAGACTTCATGTTTTCTGGTTTGTTCCTTTTAAACATGATTACATGTCTAATTTAGATTTAAAAAAATGAGGGCACATGTGGTCCAGTGGCCCGCACGCCAAAGTTTGTGGGTTCGAGCACCGCTGGGGTCAATATGTTTCGTCCTTGAGTAAGGCGCTTTACCTCAATTACTCCTCTCTACTCAGGTGAAAAAATGGGTACCGATGTAAAGAAACTGAGTGTCCCCCATGAGAGAGTGTCCTAGCTACCATAGCAACATGTACGGAATAAACCGTGACCTTGTATACGAGGCCATTTTGGGTACAGTGCTGAAACAAACGACGCATACAGCACTCAATGGCGAACACAATAGACAGATGGGTGGTAGGACACGCGGACACGGTAGTTTATGACACCGGTGTATAAGTAATTATAGTCCGGCGTACTCATAGTCCGGGAACAATGGTGAACAATAGGGCAATCGATTCAGTTGACTCTTCACGCAACATTAGTTTCACGCTTTATTCCGTTATCGTCTATGGAGCCCCGGACTATGGCTCCTACCGGACTATATCTGCTTTCACACCGGTACTCTAAAAATAAATTCAATCAAAACGCTGCAGAGATAGTGAATGTGTAGGGAATAACATCATTCATACTGACTAAAACCACGATGTTTAACCATCGGCGTCGGAAGCATTTTTACTTTGGGACGTACCGCTGTGGTGGGGCGCCTACCTTATTTCCCTTCCGGGGGCGAAAATTATTATTAATCTTATTAATTATTTAGGTAACTTTAATCACGTTAAGCCATTTATGACATTTTGAACATGTTTTAAACAACTTTAATCACATACGTTAAGCCATTTATGACATTTTGAACATGTTTTAAACATCGCGGTTCACAGAACTGGAACTTGATTTGTCTAGAAAAAAAGTAGACCTACCAGAAGATTTTAAAAAGGTTAAGGTTTTTAATGTTAAGGGGTGGGGTGGGGAGGGTGTACCCCTTCCGCGCGAATCGCGACCCCCTTGCAATGCTTATTTTCAAAAGCACGTTTTCTCGTGAAAAATTGATGGAACAATTTTTAAATTAGCGAAAGGATCACTTTATAAGGAATATAGTTATTTAACATCAACGGTCTTAAAAAGTAAAATTGAGTTAATGGGTAATGTTTATTTGAATGGGCCATAAGTAAATTGAACTTAGAGAGTTCATATATGAAGTGGCAGGGGGTGGATGCTGGAGAGGTGGCCCATTTCGCGCGAAGCGCGGAACCCTTGCAATGTTCATTTTGCAAAGTACGTTTTCTCGTGAAAATTTGATGGAAACAATTTGAAATAAGCAAAGGTCCACTTTATAATGAATATAGTCATTTAAGATCAACGGTCTTAAAAAGTAAAATTGAGTTAATGGGTAAGGTTTTATTTGAACAAACCATAAGTCAATTGATCTTGGAGAGTTCATATATGAAGCGGCAGGGGGATGTGGAAGGGGTTGCCCCTTCAGCGCGAAACGTGTGATCCTTGCAATGTTCATTTTGCAATTCACATTTTCTCGTGGAGATTTAATGTAACAAATTTGAAATTAGCAAAAGGGTCACTTATAATAATTATAGTTATATAAGATTAACGGTCTTAAAAAGTCAAATTTATTTAATATAAATTAAACCATTGGAGAGTTCATAGGCGTATATGAAGCGGCAGGGGTGGATGTGGGAGGGGTGGACCCTTTCCGCGCAAAGCGTGGAATCCTTGCAATGTTCATTTTCCAAAATAGTGCTGCAAGTGAAAAAGGGCCTTAGATTTCTATACCAACCAGGGCCGGAATAATAATTTGATGTAATAATAATTTCATAGCTAATGTTGTCTGCGTCAAGAGGTTCAATATACAGTTGCCTGAATTGTCTGAGTCATGGAAATTTATATATACGGCTATTTTTCAAGATGGCCGACATCTCGTCAAAGAAAACCGTATATTTCTTATTATATAACCTAAGAAGATGATTTTGGTGTCAAAATTAGTGTTTTCTGGGTCAAGGATTCAATAAAACTATTCTCAAAACTGTAGGATGAATATAAAAGTGATGTTTATTTGCATTTGTCACTTTTTTCCAAGATAGCCCAATATTTTAAGTACAAGTACCCAATAGTGTTAACTTATTACAATATCAGGCTTAATGTGGCAAAGTGATAAAATATATTAACCCAGATGCTTGATCTTCAGTAACTCCTCCTTAGAACCTCCTTACTGCGCTTTATGGCCCCTATGAAGGAAAACCCCCAAACATTGACTAGCAATAGGTATGCACGTGACCATGACCATTTAATTGTTCGAAATTCGGGGCCATTTTACTCTTGACATATCTGAAACAAACAAGTAATAGTTTCTATTAAAACAATACAGGCCTAAATATCAAAATTCCCATGCAATTCCATATATATGTTTTTTGGTGAATACATAATAGAGTAGTCAAGGTGTCTTATTTTGGGTGTCACAATGGTAGTCCATAAATAACATGACTCACGACCCATCTGGCAGTTTTGAGAATATTGCTGTTAAAATCCTTAACCTAAAACACAGCCACTCTGTCACCAAAATCGTCATCCTAGGTGCTGTATAGCATGAGGTATAAACGATTTTGTCTTTTATATCTTGACCATCTTCGAAAAATAGTGACGTATGAAAACTGACATTACTTTTATAGTAAGTTGACAGTTTTGTAAATAGTTTATTGAACTCTTTGACCATAAAATCTTGAATTTCAAGACACCACAATCATCTTCATGGCTATTATATTAAGAATGGAAGGTTGTGTCAATAAATGTCAGCCATCTGGAAACTATCGGAGCTGCAACATTATAGTTTGGGGGAATAATTGTTTTGAGCCCCTTGACACAGAAGAAACATTTTTTTACACCATATTGTTTCTAAGGTGTTTTTGGCTTTAAGATGGATTCCATTTTGGAAAATGGCGTAGTATTGCACTTGCCACACTTTTTAGTGTTTCATCACCGTTGCCATGAACTCGACATCCCTATACGGTCAATTTAAGCCTATGATGACAAATGTCATATTCCGGCCCCGGACCAAAAACTGGTGACTGTCCGAACTAAAAACGCTTTCGTGGACAATTTGATGGAAACAAATTTGAAATTAGCAAAAGGTTCACTTTATAATAAGTATAGTTATATAATATCACGGTCCTAAAAAGTAAAATACAGATGATGGGTAAGGTTTTATATTAACAAACGATAAGCATGAGCATGGTAGTTATATTATAATCAGAGGAAATTCTGACGATCGCCGCAAAAAACATGAAAAAGAGGGTTAGCGTTATTTTTCTTGTAGAGGAGGGCCAATTCGAGGTGCAATTAAATGACGGGGACGTTTAGGGTTATGAAGCGGGAAGGGCGGGGGCTACAAAACAAGGTGAAATGGTTCGCTTCATATGCTTAACAAAAATATGAGTAATTGTCTTAAAAGAGGAAAACACAGGTGATGGGTTAAGTTGTTGGAATTATGACAATATAAAGAGTTCACGCGCGAAATTCAATATATCAAGTGCGTGCGGTGTGGGAGGGGTGTACCTCCCACGCGAAGAGCGGAACCCTTGCAATATTCAAAAAAGGTTACTTATAATGATTATAGTTATATAAGACAAAGGCCGTAAAAAGAAACATAAAAAAGTAAGGGGCTAAAAAAAAGGTTTTATTTTAACAAAACTATAAGGCAATAGAGCAGGGAGAGTTCATATATAAAGGGCTACGGGGGTTTGTGCGGGAACCCTAGCAATGTTTGTTTCCAAAACACATTGTTTAACGAAATTGATAGAACAACATTGTGAATTTGTAAGTGGTCACTTTAAATGTTATAAGCAAAATAAGATTTCGGGGATTAAAAAGAGTAAGGCCAAGTGATGGTTTACGTCTTGTTTGACTCAATCATCTGTTTTATTTGAACAACCATAAGTACAGATATAGAGAGTTCCTATAGGCCTATGAAGCGACAAGGGTGCGAGTGCGGGAGTTGAACCCCTAGAAATGTTTGCGTATTTGATAGAACAAACTTAAAATTTAAATGCTACGACCGGTATACAGGTGCTTTCGCTTATGAGACTTTGCAAAAAGCAGCCAACATCAGCCCTTTATTTCAGAGAATGACGAATGCGTGGCTCGGTTCCGGGGGGGGGGGGCACTCCCACTTTGGAAGGTGACGCGACAGGCGTAGCAGATCAACCCAACAGCCAATTAGAGACGATTGTGTTCAACACAGTAACATGCTCGTCAAAAGTTTGTTGGGAACTGTCGCCCAGTATAGACATAAGTTTATTACTCTATTGGATAATCAGTTTAAGGGGCCTCGTTTGCTTGTTAAACGTTCGCAGTTTTGTTTTCAAATGTTCAAGTTGGCGGCATGTATAATATGAACCATGGGCTCCACTTGCGTTTTAGACCTTTGAACTTTCTTTTAAAAAAGCGGGCCGTCATAGACCCATTAGTTTTCTTTACATTATTGCCTAGCCAGAATAGGGTTGCCAGCCACCGCTTATTCACCTTGCAATTATGCTTCTTTTAAAGGCGTCATTAATTCTACTTTTATTTGACACCAGAATCATGGGCGCCGCTTCTTGTTAGACCTCCCCCAAATTTTGCTTCTAAGGGCGACGCCAATCAGTTTGAAATAATTCCTTGGATAACCAGAAGAGAACTTAGGTCATCATCCGACCTAGGCAAAAATTTGCTTCTACTGTCTGTTTCCATTAACTTAGGAGTCCTGGTTTTTTATTATTTCCAAAAATACGCACGTTTTGTAAATAAATACAAAAAAAGTTTGTTTGTGTATCTTTGACCTAGACGACGCTTTTTACATGACAAAAGGACATTTTAAATTTACACCTTCAAATCTATTGAAATCTGCGGTTATTTCCCCCTCTTTTTGAAAATGAGCGAATAAGGTTTGGTACCATTAGTAATTTTACGTTTTTTTGTGGAAGATCCATTGACTCCAACTTTGTAGTATTGAAAGTTTGTGTCGGAGGATATAATAATCCCTCACTATTGTCCCGCCACTGGTATGAAATGATAATGCCCACTTTTGTTCAACAGGAATCAATCCGAACCGATGTTATTGTACTGAATTTTTGCAATACAAACCTATCATAGCGATTTCTTTATGGAGAACTTGGAAGACAGCACTTTCCGTCATTTCCCACCCCCCACGTTTCTGGTGAGGTATGTCGACGAAACCCTGGTGATAATCAATAAATCTGAAGTAACAAATTCACCAACCATCTCAACTCACTGCACCCAGCGATCAAATTTACACCATGGAAACAGGAAGGACGGTCAACTTGCCATGCTGGATGTCTTGGTCTCACGCGTTCCGGTGGTTCTCTCAGCTTTCAAGTATATCGTAAGCCCACACACACCAACCAGTACCTTAACTTTCCTTATAGCCTCCCCATCATCCTCTCCAACATAAACTGGGAGTGGTTCGTACTCTAGTTTTGACGAGCAAATATTATCACTAAGAAGGACAACGAAAGAGAACAAGAAGTGTCAGGAATCGGAAATCTCTCGCAATCTGTGGTTACAAGAACTGGGCGTGGGACACTGCCCAATCGCGTCGCAACACTAGCACAAACGAACGTCGTAACAAGAACTCTACGCCCAAATAAATGCAGGTGACTCTTCCTTATACGTCCAAGGGGTCACTGAAAGTATCAAAAGACTGTTGCGTTGCGAGGCTCGCACCACTTACCACGACACGGCAACATTAAACCACATAATTCACTCCGCTCCAGCTTCTTGTTGCACCAAAAGACCCTACTGAAAAGTTAGACAGGTCTGGAACAGTCTATGCATTGAAGTTCCGGATTGCACATCTTCATATGTGGGTGAAAGCGCCCGTCCATTAAAGGACAATAGAATTTTTTGTCTGGTTATACGAATTTGCTCTCCATTGCACATGATCGATTGAAGACCACCGGCCACTAACGTTTCAGAGGTTATTGGACAAACAAGTACAAAAGAAAACAGCAAACCTTGTTTTGAACTTGCCTGACTATCGTAATTGTCCCCAATAGAACACCGTGGCTTTTACTTTTCTACTTTCTGTCGTGCACGACAGAACGTACTAATCATCATATTATTACAAAGCCGGGCGTATGTCGGCTTATTCACTTATGTGTGATCTAATATACATTTGGAAGCATTCCAACTATTGCAAAAAAAAACCCGGATTCCGAAAAAAATTGGGGGCGCCTCTTTCTTCAATCTCCTCATGTCTCTTTAAGGAATAGACTTCGTGAAACTGAAGACCTTCCTTCTCCTGTTTGGGAAACACCAATCACCATTTTCCATTGACTTTGGGAAAATGTGAAGTTTTGGACGGGAACACACTGGTACAAGCAGAGGTTGTACGATAATCAAAAATCCAAAACACAAAACCCAAAAAAAAATCAAAGTAGCACTAGCAAGGGCCGCCACATCCCCTCCCAACTTGCTTATTACTCTGTCCTCAAGTTAATGTTGACCGTACTGCCACCAGAGGTCCATGACCACGGAATAAACTCATCGGCGCTGAAGACTGGTGGATGCCGGTCGCAGGCAATCTAATCCCAATCAAAACAAGTCGTGAGACGTAAGTTTAATATTACTTCTCTATAGAGGATGAGATTCAACGGGAGTCACACGACATTAAACTGGAAGGGACGGCAATTACAGGAGAACCTGTATGATTCTTTTGGTCAAAACCAATGAATAAAACAGCAGGACCTCTATCACCCGGGGGGATCACATATGAAATGGATATGGGTACGGTGTAAGGCTGGCGCTTCGAAACCCGGGCATCGGTGACAGAGGACTAAAAAAAATACGGGGGGTTTGGGGTGAGAGGAGACAAAATGCCCCAAAACAACATTTAACAATTTCCCAAAAAAGGGGATCTTTTAGAACAATTTTGCAAAAAAATTCACTCTCCTCCCCCAAAAGTAGGGGTCTTTGAGTGGAAATTTTCCAATTTTTCCCCAAAATAAGGGTCTTTGGGTGGACAGTTTGATAAAATTGTAAAAACTACCTGGGGTCCTTAGGTGACATTTTCAAATATATGGGTCTTTGGGACAACGATGCTGAAAATGGGGTGTCTTAACAGCCTTACATGCGGTCCCCCTCCAAGATGCATTCATAAAGCGTAACAACACCTGAAATCAAAGCAAGGTCCAACGAATCAATAAATGTTTGTAACAACGTACTTTTGAAGCGACCTAATTCATGAATGGGCCTGCCATCAAAGTTTCAGATAAAAGTCAATATCACCTGGACCCGATTTGTTGTCGTTTGCCAAGAAAATCGGTGCAAATGAATAAAAATCCAAAGAGAAATATGGTTTACAAGTTGCAACCCAATGATCTTGTTGGGTCAATGATGAATTACAACTTTTCTTTCGTGATTTTTTTTCGAAAGCGTATTATTTTTTTAAATAATTACAAAACCAGACATCTAAGTTAATTGCAACAGACACTAGTGGGCGGGCATCCTTCAATAATTCATAGTGTATCACCATGTGCAATTTTGTTTCCATAAGGTGGCATATGGTGTAACATAAAGTGTAGCCTTTAGCAGGGCGCTGTTGCTTTTTGTGTTCTTATCAATTGCCAATTTGCCCTCTTTGCGCTTCAAAGGGGGCGGCATCAATTTATACCTTGGCATGGATGGCTAGTATTGAAGTTTAGGGGTGCCATTGCAGTATTTCTTCTCGCAATGTATTCTTAAAGGGGCGCATCAATATGACAGGGTGTTACCATGGTTAATGCCTATCACGTCAGCATTTCAAGGGCGGCGTTAAGTATTTTCGCTGGACGACCAGTATATAGGGGCGTCACTAGAGCTCTGCATTTGTATGTTGAACGTCGACTTCAGTCATGAAGTTGCATTTAAGAGGAGCCATCTTCTCTAACTTCTGCAAGTATACCTAAGAAGCGGATTAGGTTATTACCAATGATAAAGGGCGCAATTTCTTACTTGTTTGCAATGCATGCGCCAATTAATTGGTGGATGAGTACCAGAGGGCGTCATTGCAAAGTCTTGCAAATTTCGGAATGGGTTCTGGAAGCCGAAATTCCGTTCTGACTTCCATTTGGTGGGTTTTTCTTAAAGGGGGGGGGGGGGGGGAG